>NW_021026799.1:334826-376981 GCF_004153795.1 Camellia sinensis
GTTGGTAAGTTGCTCCGGCATTTTTCAACCCAAATGGCATGACACGATAATGGTAGGTTCCCCAATCGGTGATGAAGGAGGTGTGTTTCTGGTCAGACGGGTACATCAGAATTTGATTGTACCCAAAGAAGGCGTCCATGAAACTGAGCATTTGATGACTGGCCGTGGCGTCGATAAGCAGATCTATGCGAGGAAGGGGGTAACTATCTTTGGGGCAAGCTCGATTGAGGTCGGAGTAGTCGACGCAGAGTTGCCATTTACCGTTGTTTTTATGGACCAAGACCACATTCGACAGCCATCTGGGGTAGTCCACGTTCTTGACAAACTGTGCCTCCAGTAGCTTATCTACCTCAGAAGCAATAAGAGCGTTGTGTTCCGGGTGGAAGATGCGCTGTTACTGACGGAAGGGTCGGAAATGGGGTTCGATGCTCAAACGATGAGTGATGAATGAAGGATCGATACCCGGTATGTCAGAATGGGTCTAGACAAACACATCATTGTGCTCAGTCAAGAGGATTGTAAGATCGGCCTTGGCTTGAGGGAATAGTTGGCTGCCGATCTTGGCTGTCTTTGCTAGGTTGGCAGGGTCGATGGGGACTTCAACAAGTTCTTCCACTGGTTCCCCTCTGACTAACTCGTCTTCGTCTCTAACGTCGAGTCCTTCGATGATCATGGTCTCCTTCAGCTTGACCTCTTTGAGTGAAGTGACGTAGCATTCTTTGGCCACAGTCTGTTCTTCCTTCACGGTACCGACTCCGAGGTCGGTAGAAAATTTCATGGCCAGATGGTACGTGGATGTGACGGCTTGAAAAGCGTTAAGGGCGGTGCAACCGAGGATGATGTTATAAGTAGAGGGATAGTCGGCGATGAGAAAAGTGAGCAACTTAGTGGTCTGCTGTGGGTATTCTCCAATGGTGATAGGAAGATCGATGGAGCCTATGGAGGTCACCCGGTCTCCAGTGAAACCAACCAGTGGGGTTTGGAGAGGGGACAAACTTTCTTCCCCGACCTTGAGCTGGCGATAGGCGTTTAGGAAGATGATGTCCGAAGAGCTACCGTTGTCGACAAGCACCCGTCTGACTTTGTAATTGGAGAGGAGAGCAGAGATAGCGAGGGGGTCGTCATGGGGGTAACGGATGCCTGTGCAATCGACCTCCGTAAAGGTGATGGGCTCCATTCATTGCTTGGGGTGTTTAAAGGGGCGGTCCAATGTTGCAACTTCTTTATCTGAGCCTTGTCTTGTTTTTTCTGAGTTTTGCCCATTGAGCCGAACGGGATGGTCCTTCACAAGCAAGCCCGCCGGCAATAACTCTGATCTCTCCGACCGGGGAGGCAAGGTTGCCTTGTGCCCGGGGTGGCTGTGGCGGCCGATCATGGCCTTGGTTAGGTTATGCGTGTTGTCGAGGAGGGGTGCGCCAGTGGTTGTTTTCGGTAGGTCCGGTCCTTTGCCTTTGCTGAGGGCGGGCTGCTATGAACCGATTGAGACGTCCCTGGCGTATCAAGCCCTCGACCTGGTCTTTGAGGTTAACACACTCCTCGGTATTATGGTCGTGGTCCGGATGAAAGCGGCAGTATTTGGACTGGTCTCGCCGGTTGGAAGGAGACCGCGATGGTTAGGGCCATTTCAAGGGATAATCTCGTTGGATCTGATTCAGGACTTGTTCCATGGGGGAATTGAGGGGTGTGTATCGTTCGAACTGGCCAGGCAGTCGGGTAGGTGCCAACCGATCGGCTTGGGCAGGTCGGTCGGTATACTGAGGTGTTTGGCGAGTGTATTGGGTGTTTTTGGTTTCAGAGTCCTTTCTTTTCTCTCTGGGGGTCGGGTTTTTGGTCGTAAGATCTTGTCGGGCGGCTAGGGAATCTTCGGCGTTCATGTATTTTTGAGCTTTAGAGAGTAGGGTGGCAATAGAGGTCGGGGGGTTTTTGGAGAGAGAAAAAAGAAAATCAGATTATCGTAGACCGGCCATGAAAGCCGTGAGAATGACCTTGACGTCGTTTTTCGCTACATGCAGGGCTTCAGTGTTGAAGCAGGTGACGAAACTGCACAGCGACTCCCCCTCAGTCTGATAAATGTTAAGGAGTTGGGTTGCCGGACGCCGCTGGCGCTGGGCACCAATGAAATGGCTGAGAAAGGAGTCGCTTAGGTGCTGGAAAGTGGAGATAGAGTCTGTTGGCAGTTGACTAAACCAAAGTCGAGCCGACCCCTTAAGTGTTACGGGAAAAGCCCGACACATGATCTCGTCAGGGAATGCATGGAGGAGCATGAGGGTCTTATAAGTTTCCAAATTGTCGACTAGGTCCGTTGTACCATCGAAAGAGTCGAGCGAGGGCATTTTGAACTTTGGAGGTAAGGGTTTGTCCTTAATGTAGGAAACAACTGGTGAGTTGGCTGTGGTGGAGGGTTTATTTTGTATGTTCTGCATGACTCCACGAAGTTGGAGTTTCATGGCTTGGAGTTCTGCATCCCAAAGGGGAGCGTTGTCATTACCAGAAGGTAATGGAGGCTGGACACTACTAGTCTCTCCCTCGGGGGTTGTTGCTTAGATCGGTGGATGTAGGGCTTGAGGTGGCGGGTTCATATCTTGGGGAGGGGTTCGCAAGCCCTCCAAGTTGGAGGGGTGGGATTGTTGGCTCGGGGCTCGTTCTCGGTTGGGTGGTATGTTTTGAGGTGGTGAAGGGGGCATAGGAAGGTTTCTCTAAAGTAAAGTATTAATCAGGGCTTGGTTTTGTTCGGCTAAGCGGTTAATGCTGTTGGTGAGCTCTGTAAAATACTGCGGTGGGTTGTTTGGGTTAGGAGGGTCGGCTTGGAGGTCGGTAATGTTGCGTTGAGAAGCCATGGATCTAGTTTGTGACCATCCACCTTGGTGGGTGGTAGGTGAGGATTATCAGGAGTGGGTCTCCGGCGACAATGAACACAGTTGCCAGATGGAGCAAAAAGTTTCCTACAGACGGTGCCAACTGATGAGGCTCTAGATGGAGCGGGTCAAAATGATCCACGCTTCCCAAGCCGTTGTCTGAGGGTTGTACCCACAGAGGATACCTGCAAAAGAGTTCAACAGGAAATGGGGAGTCCCCCAGCGAACCCTCCGATGAGCAAGTTAGAGAGGTGAGGGAGATGAAGATGTAGGGAGTGAATGGAGATAGATAACTTAACCTTCTCTTTGTCTTAGAAACCTGTTTATATCCTTTGTTCATCATTTCCTCGCCTGCCCCCACCTGTTACGTTGGCCGAAATTCTACATTTTAGCTTGCCTTGTTCATGGTGAAGCCATTTTGCTCCGACGTGAAGGGGTTATCGCATTAAATGCCGAAGTGAAACTCATTAATGGCTGATGTGTGGTGTAATAACTTTGTAGGATTTTTGTTTGCTTATGTAGCTAGTTATTCTCTTGACAGGTGTTCTGATGCCATTGGTCCTGAGTATAATGTTGGGCCCCAACAATGTTGGGCTTTAGTGTTTGAATTATGTATTGGGCCCTAAGTGGTGGGTCAATAGTTCTTGTAGGCTCACCTACGTCATTATTAATCCAATAATTTAAGTTATATTTTTTTTTAATTTTAATTTCGTAATTAAAAATATAATATATTTCTAGTCTTTAATAATAAGAATGTTTCAAAATATTTTTAAACTTTCATTATTTTTGTTAGATTTATTTATTTTGATAATTTATTTAATTATTGATTGGGGCTTGGTTTTGTTCGGCTAAGCGGTTAATGCTGTTGGTGAGTTCTGTAAAATACTGCGGTGGGTTGTTTGGGTTAGGAGGGTCGGCTTGGGGGTCGGTAATGTTGCGTTGAGAAGCCATGGATCTAGTTTGTGACCATCCACCTTGGTGGGTGGCAGGTGAGGATTATCAAGAGTGGGTCTCCGGCGACAATGAACACAGTTGCCAGACGGAGCAAAACGTTTCCCACAGACGGCGCCAACTGATGAGGCTCCAGATGGAGCGGGTCAAAATGATCCACGCTTCCCAAGCCGTTGTCTGAGGGTTGTACCCATAGAGGATACCTGCAAAAGAGTTCAATGGGAAACGGGGAGTCCCCCAGCGAACCCTCCGATGAGCAAGTTAGAGAGGTGAGGGAGATGAAGATGTAGGGAGAGGATGGAGATAGATAACTTAACCTTCTTTTTGTCTTAGAAACCTGCTTATATCCTTGCTCATCATTTCCTCGCCTGCCCTGACCTGTCACATTGGCCGAAAGTCTACGTTTTAGCTCGCCTTGTTCGTGGTGAAGCCGTTCTGCCCCAACGTAAAAGGGTCATCACATTAAATGCCAAAGTGAAACTCATTAATGACTGATGTGTGGTGTAATAACTTTGCAGGATCTTTGTCTGCTTATGTGGCTGGTTCTTCTCTTAACAGGTGTTCTGATGCCATTGGTCCTGGGTGTAATGTTGGGTCCCAGCAATGTTGGGCTTTAGTGTTTGAATTATGTATTGGGCCTTAAGTGGTGGGTCAACAGTCCTTGTAGGCCCACCTACGTCAATTTGTATGAGGGGATTTTAAATGCTGATCAGGGGATTTTGACTAAATCAATAAAGGAAAACTTACTGATAAGTCCCATGTACAAAGTTCAAGACCCAGCTAATCCTCAAACAAAACATTGGCACCAATTAGTCCTATACATTTTTAATTGTTACCAAAAAATCCTATTTTTTTTTAAAAAAAAAATTTACAGACACTGTTACATCTTACTACTGTCGGACTTCCATCAAACGGTCGCCGGAGACTCGTCGGAATGTTCAACATCGCCGGGAAGTCGTCGGAGTTTCGCCGGAAGTTCACCGGAGTGTTAAGAACGTTAATGGAAGTTGCCAGAATGTTCAGAATGTTCGTTGGACGTTAAGAACATCACTGGAGACTTACCGGAATGTTTAGAATATTGCCGGAAAAAAAAAAGAAGAATAAATGGAGAAATTAGAGCAAAAAAAAAATATAGCAAAACGTGCTAAATATTGATAAACTAAAAGGAAAAAAAAATGAAACGACAAAAAACAGCAACAATGGAAAAAACATATGCTATTTTTCAATTTTTGTAAGGTTCAAGCAATAATCTCCAATATTGATCAAACTGAAAAGTAAGTTTTGAAACTGTAAAATGTTACAGTTTCAAAGCAAAAATCTATTAAGCATTTATCCTTATTAATCAAACTGAAAAACATGTTATGAAACTGTAAAATTTTACAGTTCTAAAGAATGTTATAAAACTGTAAAATTTTACAGTTTTATACCATGATTCATTCCATCACCAAAAAAATTTGAAACTGCAAAATTTTACAGTTTTAAACCACGATTCATTCCAGCACCAAAAAAAATTTGAAACTGCAAAATTTTACAGTTTTCACTGCCTGTAACTAAAACTCGAAAACTTCTTGTTCAGAATTTAAAAATTTTCTCCATTAGAACAGAAAAACAGAAGTGTATGGCAGAGAAAATAAAAAAAAATAAGAGATCTAAGGAGAAAGGTGGATATAGAGAGAGGATTGTACTCCAGCAACTATTTTTTGTTTAGATCTAACCAAATCTGATGTAGATCTACTCAGGTCTGATGTAGATCTGGATCTACATTAGATCTGAGTAGATCCACTCATCTTCTTCGTCGGAAATATATCATCTTCGCCGTCGGTGAAGGTGAAGTCACGAGTTGATTTCGATGGTTGGTGGTTTTCGATGAACTCCAATCAATGGAGAAAGACGTGATCACCGGTAGTCGTCCATGACAAAGAAGATGAGAGAAAAATGCAAAAAAAAAAAGAGAGAGGAAAACGTAAAGAGTCAAACAAAAAGCAGAGAGAGAGAGAAGAAAGTAGGACTTTTGTGTCTACTCAAAAAGTTGCTGGATTAAATAGTGTCCACATGTTTCACATAGGACTTGTGGGTAATTTCCCCTCAATAAATGCAGGTATGTGGAAAGACATGTAGATTGAAAAAAGTTAATAAATGCTGATCAAGGAATCTTGACCAAATCAATAAATGCTTAGTTTTTTTTAAAAAAAAAATAAAAAATTTAGAAAATTCAGATTGGATATTGAAACTCCCACAAGTCTTAGGAGTTAAAAACTCCTTTTACTTAATATATAGTATAGATATAATATAATATAGATAAATAAATATAAATAGATTAGTAGAATAGATTGAATGGGGATGCTCTAAGTGATTTTTCTCAAATTGATTTATGTGTTATTTACAAGAATCAACCGTGCTATTTTTTTAGTCGAGGTTGGCATTGTGCCTTGTGGCACAACACCTCTGTTGTGAGGTCATGTTGGGTGTATGTCGAGTTTTTTTGCTTTTTTAATAATTTGAATTGTTTATAATGTAAAGTTTGTCAGGTATATTATTTTTAAAAAAATTGTCAAAAATTATATCAAATAAAAATAAATGAATGTTATTATGTGATTACAGATATCTAATTGATCTAATTTTTTTTAATGTATGATCTATTTGACAAATCGTATAATAAGAACGGTTTAAATTATAAAAATAGATTAAGTCTTCGTTAAGATGTGGGTTAGTTTTTTGGCTATTTTACCTTAGGGCTTAAAAGCCTCGTTTAGGATAAATTTTTTGACTTTTTTTACTTTTGTGAGAGAAAAAAAATGATTATGATTCAGATGTGATGTTTAATCTTATTGACTTTTTAATCTATTTTGTCTTTTTTATGACTATTTTAATCTGGATTTTTTTTACCAAACAAAGCCTAAAAATACACCCCAACCGGCTTCAAAACAGGCGTGCTGTGCCACCTACCCAAGTCCTTTATTTTCTTTGATAAAACCACTACTTTGCCTTCAAAAACGAACAGTCAGTGTTTTTATATATAGATAATTGTAATATAATAAAATAGTGCGATTATCAAATAAATTATATATTTTTAAAAATATATATACAAAATATACAAAATATTTATAAAATAAATAATTTAAATCATGGGTAAATTACATTGACACCCATGAGGTTTATATTTATTATAATTCCCTCTCACCTTTTGAAAATTACATCCCTTTTTTGTGGTTTAAAGTTTCATTACAGATTGTCCCTGAGATTTAAAGTTTCATAACAGTTCCTCCCTCACCGTAATTATCATCATACATAAAATTAAATTAATAAGAGTCAGTGCAATTTCTCAAATATAAGGAGAGAACTGTAATAAATATAAATCTCATGGGGGTGTCATTGTAATTTACCCATAAATCATTAAATCGAAATTTGTGATAGACTCTGCGAAGGTGAAGGTTAATAAAAATCGAGGTAGGGACAGAGTAGAGTACTAAATAGTTTTCTTTGGTAGTTGGAATCCTGGGAAGACTAGGCTCTATCTCTCTCTTGCCATTGCTCAAGGCTGAGAAGCTTTTGTTCATGATTGTTGGCTGTTGCGCCCCACCCAGATTGTTTAGGTTGAAGCTTCCATAGAGAGAGGTAGGCCTCCAACTCCGTATCTATTGTCTGTTGATACTTACCGAGTACTGAAACTTCAAATGATATTTCTGCATACGTATTGAATACATAATGGTCATGTTTGATTCACCAGACTAATGATGAGATATTAATAATAATGTGATATTCACTGTCCAATTTGATTAATATGATAAATTTTTCATTGGATTAATCCTACCTCATTGCTAATAATCTTACAAATTTGTTGGATTAATAATCCTAAACCAAAATGTTAAAACAAACTTGGAATAATTGGACCCACAGACCCACGGATTAATAATTCTAATCACATGCTCTAATCCATCCAAACATGCCCAAAATATGAACCTAAATTTTTCTTCTTAATTGATATATGTAGTATATATCTAAACCGTACATCAGTCAAACTAGCTAGTATTTTGTTCTAATAGAGAGGTAAAATTAGTTTCATTGCACTTTTCTTATTGTTATTATGCATAGCTAGCATGATTTTAAAATAAAATTACAGGTTGTAACTTATTTAATATAACGACATTTAATTTTGATTTATAGCTTTATTTTTGATATTAAATGTGGATGGTAAGTTAGATTGTGACAAATTAAATCATTTAACTAATTTTACATTACTCTAGATTAAAGATAAATAATTTTTTACAACATGTACCTTATTTTTTTTAAATTTACCATATCGACATACCCGTACCCATGTTTTAATTTCACGTGGAGGCCAGGATTTAATTTCATGTTTCTGTTTGGAATTACAGACGGCTTAAGTTTGTCAAAATTTGAGACCTCAAACAAAAACTGCTTAAATTGATTGAAACCGGGTTATTTTAGTAACAAAATCAATGTTTTTAAAAAAAAAAAAAAAAAAAAACCATTCATTTTAATGTTTGATGTGCACAAGCTTTATTTTGTATAAACATTTATAAGATAACCTACACATTACTAAAATTCAGGGAAGATGTGCATTGAAATAATGAGTAAAAATAGCATACAATGATTGCTTTAACTCAATTTATTAGAGCATTAATCAAATAGGTTGACAACAATGCCTTTATTATTAAAATGATGAGTACTTTAGATTATATGCATTTTGTTCATTAAAGTTTTACTGCAATTAAACTAGTTCTTCCTCCATTTTGCTGTTTTAGGATAACAATGACTGATCGTCGGATTTATAGAAAGGATCAAATTAGTGAGCTGCCAAGAAATATCATAGAAGGTATCCTTGAGCGGATGTCCATAAGAGATGCAGCAAGAACAAGCATCTTGTCAACCAAGTGGAGGAGTATTTGGACTACAATTTCGCAACTCAAGCTTGGTAATCAGTTTTTCAAAGACACCCTCAAGGTTAAACCAATAGTCAAACATGAACTTGTGAGTGTAGTTGAGAAAATTCTCTTGCATCATGATGGCCCCATACCGATGTTTCTTTTCTGCATTCCAAGAATACAATTTGATTGCAGTGCAGATATTGATCGTTGGATTCTTTTCCTTTCGAGGAATGGTATCAAGGACTTAACTCTTGTTAATAATTCAGATAATGAACCCTTTTGCATTCCTGTATCTACTCTTGTCCTGAGTTGACTCGTCTAGAGCTTGTCAATGCTATATTCAAAGCACCACGCGAATCAAGTGGCTTTCATAATCTCATTAGCCTTCATTTTAAAAAAATCGCATTTGCGCACAACATTCTGAGGACGCTTTTTTCCATGTCCCCACTGCTTCAGAGATTGACCATCAAACATTGCACTGGTATTGGCAATCTCAATATCCAAGCTCCAAAGCTCAAAAGGCTACGTGTACAGCACAATAGTGAGACACAATCAATATGTTTTACGGACACCCAAAATCTGAGTTACGTCGCTATCATATTTGGTTTAACAATGGGAAGTCCCAAGAGTGTTAAAACACCCAATGTGGTTAGGTTTCTTGGTGACTTCCCTAGAATTGCAGAGCTAAATTTGGATGGCTTTTTTATTAAGGTGAGACATTGGTTTTATAATTTTATCTGGTTTATTTATTTCAAAACATGTAGCTTGACAATGTCCTTATACAATTTGTTGCCATTTGCATCAAAGATTTTGGCTGCAGGTGGAGTTCCCCATAGGCTTCCGACCACAGCTAACCTTTTGAAGGTACTTGCATTACATAATTTTCAGTTTAATGACTTGGATCATATTTCATGCGCGCTTTGTCTGATTAGAAGCTGCCCCAACTTGACGAAACTTCAGATTTGGGTAAGAATGTTGAATCTAGAAACTTGGTATGTTATCTTTAAAAATTTCAAACTAATTGGTTTTGCATATTGGTATTATCTTCACAGACTTGCATAATAATGGAGAGGAACGATGAAGAACTGGTTCTAAATCGTCTGGAAGCGCCAAACTGCATGGATCGAATGCTGGACAAACTTCAATCTGTGAAGATAAGTTATGTCATGGGTTTGAAGCCTGAACTTCTTTTCATCAAGCTTCTGTTAGCCCGCTCACCAATTCTAGAAGCAATATTCATTCAGCACAGTGTAGAAGTTGATTTCGAAAAAGGGTTCGGTATCTCAAAAGAGTTGGCACGGTTTCCTCGGGTGTCACCAAAAGCAGCAATAATATACTAGATAGCGATCACGCTGACATAGATGTTTGTTTTTCCCTTTCTTCTAGATCTGGTATTTGATCATATAAAAGTTCGTAGAGATTTGATGAGCACTAGCTGAAACAAATTGAAACTGTAAATGTCTATTTTTTCTCCTCTGGTTTGTGTGTAGTTTAAAGTTTTATTTATGTTTAGTGGAAGAGCAAGTCTTTTTCCTATGGTATGGTTAAAGATCCTCATTGCAATGGCTTTGGAGGAATGAATTAAAAACCCTGCCTTTTCTGTTAAGTGGTGTTTACCAACTTACCACATGGGCATGCCAATCCTTTTCCGTGTACAGTCTATTGTGTTTGGTTGGATGGGAATAGGGAAGGAAAAGTTGCATAGTGTAAACTCGAACCCAGATATTTCACCTTGTTTCGCTCAACTTTCGAAAATGAGAAAACTTTAGTTGGAAGTAAAATTATTTTTAATTTGTATACTGATTGAGAAATTCACATTTTTTAATCTATATTTATCGATTCTTGCAAATTTACAAAAGAAGATAGACGAGAGAAAAAAATTGAAAAATTAATTTCTGATACAATCATCAACATGCTGAAAGGAGGATGAACTGATTAAAAATGAAGAATGGGTCTTAGCCTCTACAGTTTTTAGTTAGTTACTTGTTAATTCATTGTGTACTAATGTACCCATATAATTAATTCAAAGGCTTGTTGTGCATTAGATTGAGCATTTTGTTTCTTGAAATTGTTAAACAGTTACATGCTGGAATAAACCAAAGTTAAAAGACTGTCTATACTAATTGCAAGCAATTGAACCCTTGGTGAATGAGTTGAGGTAGATTTGTTCATGAATTTACTCCAGTTGTTTCCACAGCTCTAGCAAGAGAGAGGTAACATCTAATAACAGTTTCTTATTCATTACCTTCATTTCCCCTTTTGTTGTGTTTGGATCTATTACCTTCATTTCCCCTTTTGTTGTGTTTGGATTGGATCTTGAGTTTGTGAATGGATTTACGGAAAGAAAAAAAAGGGGGAAAAGCATTTATGAATAAAAAATCTATTTCATTCACTTTTTCATTCATTTTTTCCCCTCCACAAATCCAAACACAAGAGAATTACTTCCCAAAAAACCACTGCCTCTAGCAAGAGTATATGTCAATATAGAAAATTGTCTCCAATATGATTTCACTCTTTTAACAAAATAAATTTTGATTTTTTTTTATTTTATTAATTTAAATCCTAATCTTTTGTTTATTTTCAATCTAAACATTTGTATATTTTCATTAAAAAAATCAATATAAAATTTTATATTTTAGTCATTAAACTTAACAAAAAGGTATTTTTGATATTTTAAATACACCCACATTCATCTTAATAAGTAAAATACTATTTTTTATTGATTTTACTTGACGAAAATAGATGAATGATTTAAATTGAAATTAATCAAAAAAATTAAAATTAAAATTTTATTTTGTTATAATGTCAAATTTTAAGTTTTTTTTGTTGTAATTTTTTTTTTTTTGCACAATAGTGTTACAACCACACAAATTTTCTCCCTCAAAATTCTCCAAATGAGGTGACAATATAGAATGTATTTAAGCAGAGTTTTGAAAAAATGGACACGGGGTCCCTGTTGTGCCATAGTTCCTGCCGTGTCTGCTGTGCCAATGAAACGACACCGTTTTTCTCCTTCTTCTTCTTTGTTTTTTTATTTTATTTTATTTTTTTTGTAAGGGTTTCAATATCAAGCAAAGGTCTTTGCTTTACATCTTCTCTGTCCCCTCTCAAGCAAAGGTCTCTGCTTTACATGGAGTTCTAGCAAAAAATTATAATTCTTCTAGTCTTGCAATTCTGGCAAAAAAGTTGTGCTGAATTTTTTTTTTTTGAATAGAAAATATAATAAAATAAAAATAATTCATCGAACAAATCAATTTATCAAACTAAATTATATATTTTTTAAAAAGATTAATTTTGAAATTAAAATCAAACAAACCATACATGTTTTGACTATTTCAAAACTGACTTAAATGCATCAAAAGTGAAATTGAAAGGGAAAAAAATTGTAATTGAACAAATCAATTTATCAAACCATAAGCAAAAAAAATATAACTTAAAAAAAAAAAAAAAGTTCTATAAAAATTTTAAAAAAAAAATTTAAGGCCAAAATATATTCAATTCACATCCAACATCTATATAAAAAAACAAAAAAACAAAAAAAAAAAAAATAAATTATGAGGCATCCAAACTTCAAATTCTCCTGTCAAATATTCCAAAACTTATATCAACCATCCTAAATCATCCAAACAAAATTCAAAAAACCTTCAATTTCAATTCTCAAAACAAAAATTAGAAAGTGGATCCAATGTCAATTTTGTGGAGGCGGTTGGGAATAAATAGAAAAATCAAAAGAACTCTCATTTTTAAATTCGGTCTCCATTGGATTGTGCCTCGGTAGATTAAGTGATATTTCCTACAAAAAAGAAAAGAAAAGAAAAGAAAAGACAATTCATTAGAATAAATTTCATGGACTAAATTACATTACAAACATATATATATATATATATATATATATTACTTACTTGAGAACTTTGTGGACTATGTGATGCTTGGAAAGACAGAGGTTGTGATTGTGGATACCATGGTGAGTATGAATTAGTATCACGTGTAAGAAAATTATACCCATAATTTATCAATTGTGGCCAATAGAGACTCAACATCCTACTCTATAAAACATCGTGACAAGTAAATACACTAGTACAACGTGGTCTAAAAAATAAACAAATAACATAAAACAAGAGCTAACCTGTGGTTGGCTTAAAGATGAATTTTGAACATTTGTGATATTGCTTGATTGACCAATAGTCTAAATAAGTTGTAAAATTTATCAATACATTACACAATTTATAAAAAAATAATAATAAATAAATAACATAAAACAATAGCTAACCTGTGGTTGGCTTGAAGATGAATTTTGAACATTTGTAGTGTTGCTTGATTGATCAATAGTCTAAAGAAGTTTAAAAAGTAATTAATACTTTACACAATTTATAAAAATAAATGCATGTCATTTGAAATTTCAAAAGTATGTAGGTAATACCTTACTAAGGCGGGTAGGTTGTGAAATAATTTTTATCTTCTTATTCATCATCTCATGCCAAGGTTTTAATCTACCTCTCCCTTTGTGTCCAACATCTTTCTTCTTTATGCCCTTAACTTGTGCAAAGTTGGGGTCCTCCACATCTAGTTCTTTGGTACCAAAATTTCCAACTCCCTTCATCAGATTATTCACTTTTACACACAATTCCTTAATCCCTTCATCAACCAATTGATAGGCAGGTTTGTGCACAGATGCTTGAGTTGCTAGTTTCAACATTCTTAGACAAAGATCTCTATAATGTACTAATATTAACAACTTCGGATCATCCTCATCCACTACAAAATTTTCCTCTTCAACTTGACAATCTTTTGCATCCAATCTCCATTGGCCTAATATATACCTTTTGGGAATTTCTATAACATTAATTTTATTAAGTGCTTTGATTGCACGACTACATAAAATTCCAAAGTTTTCAAATTTCTTACAAGTACAATGTATTTTTCGACAGTTTTTTTCTCCTCTTAGCCCAATAACTTCCACCCTACCCTCCACAATATACTCTTCATTATTACCATACAAGCCAAACACGCACTTAACTTCTTCTAATTCATTGAATTGCTTCACTTGACAACAAAGAGATGTATCCAACTCATAATGAAATAAGTCAAAGATAGGGGGGTGTACAAACTCGTAACCTGGATTAAAATGGGAGACTTTTTCAATTTCATTCTTGGCAACTTTTGTCTAAAATCATATATTGCAGAAATTTCCTCATATTGCTTATCTACAACAATCCGATTGAAGTAGGTAAAGAATTGAATAATGTTATGATCACCTTTCAAATATCCTCTTGATGTTCCATTTAGACTTTCCCTAAGTTGTGTGCTTCACATTCCTTTAGTAAATACCCACTTCATATACACATGCGCCCACTGCTCTGTTTTTCTCCAAGTTCTTTCCATCCACTCATTCTCTTGCAAGTTATATTTATCATCAAAGAATTCCAAGCTTCAATTAATTCATGCTCATTCTTGTAGGCATAAATGCAAGCTTTTAAATCACTACTAAATTTTGAACCACTCTTGAACGAGTAACCTAAATGCTTCAAAGAATTTTGCATTAGGTGAAAAGTGCACAACCCATGAAAAACCTCAGGCATGATTTGTGAAATTGCTTTAGCCATTGCTTGATCTTGGTCTGTGAAAAAACTAATAGGCTTTTTTTCCAACATTGCATCTAAAAAAGTTTCAAATAACCATTCAAATGACTTTGCAATTTCATCATACAATAATGCTGCACCAAAAATCACTGTCATTCTAAAGTGGTTAAAGCCATAAAATAAAACAAGTGAACGGTACTCCTTATTTGTTCGAAAAGTTGTGTTGAATGACACAACATCACCGAAAAGTCCATAATCTGTTATTATCTGATGATCAGCCCCAAAAATATTAGTAATCATCTCATCTACATCCAACTGAATGGCATAGTAAAAATATGGATTTTCTGTCACTTGTTGCTGGAAATATCTTAACAAACTCCCTGTTTCACCATACTGTAAGTTTCGCTGTCTTTTTGCATGTAAGTAGGTTTTCTGATCCTCCCTCGTGAACCTTACAAATTCCTTCCCTCCTGCTATAGCACTAATAAGATCATGTGAAGCCTTAAGAGAAATTCCAGTCTCATCAGCTATATCAATATTTATACCCTAAACATCACATACCTTTCTCTGAGATGGAATCAAATGAGTACATTGAGGAAGATGCAAAAGGTGGTTATGGTTGTTATCAAACTTTGACACAATCCACTTCGACAAGTCCCGCTTAAAAGATATATGCATGAATGCATTACAATTTGTTCTTGTCTCACTTCGAGGATTTTTTTTATCACCGTGTACCGTTTATCTTTTTCCCTCTCTCCCTCCTTATAACAAACAAACTTTCTACTAGTCATAACACCATTTTTCTTGCTTTTGTTACAATAATCTCTTATAATACTAAACCTCACAATTCTTCCGAATTCATCATAAAACTCATATGCAGCTTCTTCTGATGGAAACTCCATACTAAGATATGGTGATTTATCCTTGGCCAACTTTCCCAATTCTTCGATGCATCCCTCAAGTCCACCATCATCCATTATACCATCCTCCATTTCAACACTAACAAATATGGAAAAAAAAATTAAACGAAACAAGAATATGAGCAAACAAGTTATTAATTAATTTTAAATGTTGAGTAATTATAACCAATTCAATGAAATCTAATAAATCAATTAATAATGCAAATTAATTAAAAGGATAGGGGAGAGGAAAAAAAGATGTGTAATTTGTATAGTAGCATTAGAAATTTATTGTGTCTAAGTAGATTATAATATACAATTGCAAAATTATATTAGAATTAGTATATTATATAATATAGGGAATCTTTTGGCACGCTTAAAGATGTGAATCATATGCACTCTTATTATATAATTTTTTGATATATGTTTCGTATTTTTATCACAAATGTTATGTCGTTTTAATTGAGTTATGACAATTTATGATTAAAAAATTAAATTCGTATTTTGTAGTAAGGTTAAACTTTTTTTTTATTGAAACTTTTTTTGGACCATAAAATGCACAACATTATTACAAAAATACATAACATTGTTATTAAAAAAAATTATGAATTACAAATTATCGTAACTCTTTAAAAAAATTATATAATATTTATACAAAAATACATAACATGTACAAAACAAATTACATAATAAAGAAATTTTCTTATAATATACAATTGTGTTTCTCAATCTATTCACAAAAAACAAACCAAACCATTATACTTGTTGAACCATTATACTAACACACTGTACAAAATAAAATACAACATATATACATATCTACACATATATATATACACACATACCAGTTTGTTAAACAATAATGGTCTGTAAATTCGAAAGAAGAACGGTGAAGCAAAGACAAAGAACACTGTTCAATCCATTTGAGAGAAGAAAAAAATGTATAAAAAAAATAAACAAATAACTAATTTTTCTACTCCATGTAAAGCAGAGACCTTTGCTTGGGACAGAGAAAATGTAAAGCAGAGACCATAGCTTGACGGCAGCAGTTAGATATTATAATAAAATAATAATTATTGAAACCCTTAAAAAAAAAAAGAGAGTAGAAAAACGGTGCCGTTTCGTTGGCATAGTAGGAACTGTGGCACAGCAGGGACCCCGCGTCCTGAAAGAATATTGAAGTGCAAGTCAATTTTTCAATTTTTACCTATTATGTCATTTGAAAAGATTTTGAGAAAAAATTTATATGTATGAATTATTTTTCTTTTTACACAAGTACACTGAAATGTAATATCCCCCCCTGAAAAAAAAAAGGTAATAAAGAACCCCAAAACATCTCCCTTTCAAGAAATTATTCAATGCTTTCAATGCTCATGAAGTAAGTTTAGGTGATATTTCAAATCAATAGTTATTATTTTGAGAAATTTAGTCTAACATCCCTCTCTAATTTTTAATAATAGGAGAGATCCATAATATTTTTATTTGTAGTCTAAGGTCACTCACACACACCCATATATCACACCTACTCTCTCATTATCTCTCCCACTCAGGCGCCCCAATTCAAGTTTTCTGAAGTTGAGAATCATTTCGTTCCTCATCGTTAGGTAATAACTGCTACTCAAAAGTCTCTTCAAACTCATCAATTCACTCATACTTAATCTTGCTAATCCCAATTCTCTGCACCACTACGTTCCTAATTGCCTATGCTTGCAAGCACAGCCCATTTTGTTCAGTCCCAGACATATAGCTCCTCACTTCATCTTTGTTCATCTCTTTCATCACAACCAAAAATTCTTGGTTGAAGAATAGCTCGTTTAGTAATGGAGGTTCGGTGATTTTAGGGGTTTTTGAGTGCGGATATGATGGATGGGTTGTATACATACATACATACATACATATATATATATATATATGAATATAATTTCTCTATGAGTTTATTTCTGTTCAATTTTTTTTTGGTTTAATAAAAATACAGAGAAAATTATGAGTAAATCAAAGAAAATTGGTTAAAACACAGAGACATTTCAATCCAGAGAAATTTCAAAACCCAGAGAAAATCAGAGAAATTGAGCAAACACTGGAATCAATTTTCTCTGGTTTAAAATTGTGAACAAACACAGAGAAATTTCAGAAATTTCTCTAGTTTAGTTAAAATTTCTTTGGTTTGGTTAAAACAATTTTCTTTAGTTTAAAATCACTGTGCTAAAATTTCTCTGGTTTGGTTAAAACAATTTTCTCTGGTTTAAAATTGTGAACAAACACAGAGAAATTTGTGAACAAAGATGTTTGGTTCATTTTTTAGAACTTGTCTTTTGAAATTTTTATTTTATTTTTTTTATGTTTGGTTGCTTCAGTTTCTCTATTAATTTGTTTGCTTGCTCAGATATTGGAAGAAAAAAAAAACAGAAAATGTGATTTTGAATTTAAAAATTTCAAGCACTTTCGTTAGGCTTCTGATCCAGCCCCATTGCATAAGCTTATGCACTACCAAACTCTAAACACAACTTTTTTTCTTCTTTTCTCTTCTTTTTGAAAAAGGAAAGGGGAGAGGGGATATATCGTGCTTCCTCTGGTTTCCTCTCACATTTTCAAAATTTTCTTGCACTTTCCAAGTGCAAGTGAGTTTTCTTTGTTAGGGAGTGATTCTTAAAGCAAAAGCCTTTCAACTCAAATGACATTGTATGATCCATTTCTTCTTTTAACCAGAACCAGATACATTTCTGATGATTGACTAATGAGCATTTGGAACAACAGTAAAAAAAAAAAAAAATTGGTTGGCCATGAAGTGGTTTTGACATTTTGCTAAATTCTTGATTTATGCCACGACATCACCATGGGTTTCCTCTTGGGTTTTGTAGGCTGAAGTGGGAGATCAAGTCCAGAGTCATATTATTTGCTGCATGGTGTTTTAGTTGGTTTATTTTGCTATTAGTTTTGGGATTTGATTAGAATTAAGGAGAATAAAGGATACAAGCAATTCCAATGCTGGATGCTGAGTTTATGTAGGAAGGGTTGGGTAATAATTAGGCAAACGTTGAGATTGGGGCATCTGCTTCTAATCTACTGATATTTGAGTCCAAAAAGTTGGCTCCAGGATCTGTAAGGTGATGAGACGAGAAAAAGGGGAGATGCCCTTGGCAAGTGTTTATGAGAAGTTTACGGCCTGTTTAGTAACCGTTTCGTTTTTAGTTTTCAGTTTATATTTACAAAAATTTTAAAAATTGTCATAAAAACTTGTTTGATAATTTTTTGGGTTTATAAATGGTTGTCTTAGTTTGTAAATTTGAGGAAAAAATGTAAACTGGTTTTTAAACAGAAATTTAAAAATTTGACTAAATTTTTTTTTTCAATTAATTTTTTTAATTACTTTTTTTGTCAATTATAATGTGTATGATCCCATTGTCATAAATAATAAATAATAAATATAAATATTTGTGGCCTGAACAAACATATTTTTTAGTTTATATTTTTAAAATTTTTCAAACATTTTGTTCAAACCAAATGCGTTTGTAATTTATGTTTTTCTAAAAATAAACAAAAATTAATTTATAAAATTTTTGTAAACATAAACTAAAAATGTAAACGTTACTAAACGCTACCTTAGTGTTTGTTGTGATTTGAAAAAAAGTTAACCTTGTTTATTAAATGCCTAGAATTTTTTATTTTTATCTTTTAATTCTTAATCTTCTAAGTTTTATTCTCAACTGGTTGGATTGTTTTTCCAATACTTACGGTTAAAGACCCAATCTTATATTATGTCCTAAATATCTAGAATTGAAATGTTGGACTGATAGATATTTTTAGAATGTTACGTCTGTTATTTATTTATTTATTTTTAGGAGTCTTGTAGCCTGGTATACAATATGGCTAGGGTTTTCCCCCAAACATTGAAATTATGACTGCTCGATTGTTTTTCCATAAGCATTAGGAATTGTGTAGGATTGTTTATGGGACACAGAAAAAGGCTGCTTGAGTAATCCCATTTCATATTGTAGTTACTACACGCTTGCTTGATTAAAATGATTTTTGTTAGTTATCCAGCTAAATGCATTTGTGGTATCTGTACACTATTGGAGAAGTTTTTTATAAACCTAAAACATTTTATCAGCCATGTTTCTTTGACTCAGTCTGAAATTTGGGTACTGATTAAAGATCTATATTTTGTATAAAGACACAGACAACTGATACACTGAGAATCTCTGGTGATCTCTGGAATTTTCCACTCCAGGGATGGTCAGTGTTTGAAATATTGATTCAAAAGATTACGTCCTACTCTTTTTTCTTCTTTAATTTTTTAACAATGAACACAAAAGTCTAGAATTGAAGTGTGAAGTCTGCATCTACATTAAAGTTTGTGCCTGCCTTTGCTTTAAATCAAAGGTTGAGAATCCATTTACTTTCCCATGGTTGCAAACGTATTGCAGTTGGCGGTACAGATTGTAATTCCATATTTTGTGTCTTGTAAACAATTATTAGTCTTTATAAACGTAAATCAACTAACTAATGTTTGACAGCAAGTAGTTAGCTTGTCAAAACACATTTTATTATTATTATTATTATTTTTTTAATATTAGTTAATAGTTTATTCAGCTTTCAAGTTAAAAGCTACACTCGTCTCCCATGCTTGCCAAAACTGATGCAGAATAACGTACGCATACATCTAACAAACACGTAGTGATGATAGTTTGTTAACACATTAGGCTTGTTACTGTGGTTTAATCTTTACTTTGTGTTCAGGATTGTCTTGACGAAAGTGGACTAAATTGGGTGCACTTTTTTTTCAAAATTTTTTAAATTGTGGATGAGACTGAGGTTTCCACAAACCTTGAGTGTTTAGCTGAATGCAGGGTTTGTATTTTGTTTTTTTGGTCCCGGGGAGTAGGAGAGGGAAGAGGGACCCTGGGGCCAGGTAAATGAGCTGGCTTTACCCATGCTTTACCACTACACCATTGCCATGTGCTTGAAGGTTTGCACGGACTGGCTTTAGATTAGGGAAGCATCTGTTTTTTTCATCTCATCTTTGATTGAAACAGGCTTAAATTGCAGAGCTAAACTAAGCATGAATTCCATTTACTGCTACAATCTGTGTATGAACATCCTTATATATATATAAGAAAGAAAGAATGGAAAGAAAGAATAAAAAAAAGAAAAAAATACAAAAAATTCGTTTCATCAACCCGGTGAACTCGAACCAGTTCGGCGGTTCGACCACCGGTTTTCTCAGTTCTCTCAAAATAGGTCGGTTTTCCACTATGACCGATTCAGTGGGTGTACTCAGACCAGAACCTTGACTGGTCGGCGGTTGAACCGGCCGGTCCGGTCCGGTTTTTAAAACCAAGCTTGTATATACCTACAAATTAGCTGGAAATAAACAAATATTAGACACCTGAAAAGACTTTCGAATGAATCCACCAATTAAAATGAGTTCAATCTTGGATAACAAAAGAAAAAGTGTGGATAATTTTACAAATTTTGGTGATGGTGCTGAGTCGAATCCACCAATTATATGATTGTTGCTCCTCTATCTTTGTAGGAAGAGTGAAGGTGATTGATTTCAGTGAAGAAGATGAAGAAGAAGAAGAAGAAGAGTGAAGGTGGTGATTTTAGTGAAGAAGAAGAAGAAGAGGAGGAGTAGGAGGAGGAGGGCGTCTTCGCCTCTGATTTGAGAGCTAAGAGAGAAGGAAAAGAGGCTCAAAAGCAAAAGAAGGGAAAAAAAAAAAATCCTAAATGACGTCATTTTGGACTGCCGCAGGAGCCATTGCAGGAAACCACGACAGACGATCCAGACTCGTCTGACATTGCTACTAATTAAAAAAAATACAAATAATAAGCGGTGGTGTTACATACAATAATTAATGTATCAATTAGTGTACCAACATATGTTATGACATTATTACTAACGAGTTATGCTAAGGACTCCAAATATTCTACCAAACCTCTCACATGGGGTGAGACTCACACAAATCTACATATGTATAGATCCCACAATCATATAAAAAATTGGATAAAATATTTAATAGAATATTTAAAATTCCTAACCTAACTAAAAAGTACATAACATTTCTCATTACTAACACAACCTATTATATAAATTACAAATACTCAAAACCTTTAAATATATGCCACATCATCTGTTAATATACTAATTAGTATACCAATTAGTGTACATAACATTATTCAATAATAAGTCTTGTTTATTGAAATTATTAGCATGCCCTATTAAATTTTATTGTGAATAATTAAATTATATTTTTTCATAATTTATTTCCAAAAGATTCAACTTTTATTCCAATTCTATCATTTTTAAATAAATAATTTTAATTTTCTTAAAAATTATATTTTTTATCGTAATTTTTTTTTTAAAAAAATTACATCAAATAAATCATGAATAAAAATTGGATAAATTACATTGACCTCCCTTGATGTTTGAAAAAAATACAAGTAGATCCATAATTTTGATATAATGACATTAATTTTTTTTTTAATAAAGATAAATGGACTGAAACTAATATAAATAATGTGAAAACATCCAAATAAACGGAGAAAAATATATATTTTAAGGTAAAAGATATCACAATATTATTTTTTTTATCCATATGACTAACAAATTATATTTAATATATGAAATATTTTTAATGTGTTATTGATATATTTAATAGATGAAATGTTTTTAGTTTTAGATTTTTTGATTTAATGGATTGATTTAATAAAGATATCAAAGTTGTCGTCATATTTGACTTTTGAAAAAATAGAAACTAATTTAATAAAAATAAAAATAACCACCCATTGCATAATCATCAACCAAACATATAATAAAAATTAATTAGGTAAAAAAAATAAATGTCTAACAAATTTACCAATTTTACATAATTTTATCTTTAGTGGGTAGAAATAATTTTTAAAAATTTAAAAATATTTATTTGACATTTATTTTTGTCAAAATAGTTTATATTTTATTAAATTGACAACTTTGCCCTTGAAATTGAATAATGGTATCTTCAATTGTCTTTATTTGAAACAAGATTCTAAATTCAGGGTCAAATATGTCACAATTGAAAAGTCATGGATCAAAGTGACAAAAGACTGTGACAACCCTCACTACTGTTTGCTGATAACACCACTGATTACTGCTAAACTGAGAGTGATTATGATAAGTAATTGAATTGATTGAAATTCTGAGTTAATTGATTGAGTGTGTTAGTTTAAATGCATGCCTATCTGTTTGACTGTTAAATTATCTGTTCGTGTTTTATGTTTTAAACTGCAAATTGAAGGCCTTATCAGCGGCCGAATCTGAAATTGATTAATGTTTTATGCTAATTGGAATTTATGTGATTTTATGGTATATTTAATTGAAATGTGATTTGGTATAATTAAATTGGATTAAATAGTGTTAAAATACATAAGTTAAACTTATTTACCCTTTTGCCACTTAGTGACCTATCTCTACAACACTTTGAGACTTGTTTTTACAACACTTCATCAGCCCATTTCTTGAAGCACAACCGACTAGAGAGAGTGAGATAGGAGGAATTGAGTTCATCTAGGCATTTAGCTTGGAGACTTGAAGATATTGAAGGTTAATTGCATAATTGAGCTCTCATTCTTGTAATTAAGGAACCTAGGTATGGAATTTATCCTCTTAATTGTTAAATTAAGTCATATATTGCATGGTTCATGGAAGTTTAGAGATTGAAGTCAAGTTTTGGTTTAGATTGTTGAATTGAAGCTTAAATAATGCATGTATATGCATATCTTGAAGTTTAGAGTTATTTTCATGGAAATTATTGCATGCATGTCCATATTTGGGTTATAGTCCATGAATCCATCATGTTTGGGAGTGCATTAACTCACTTGATCATGCTTTAGAAGCTTTGAAGTTGATTAAATTCATGCATGTTGCATGTTCATCATGTTCTTGATGTTTTATTTGAAAATGGTGTTTAATTGACTCACCCTTGGGCTTTGATTTTAAAATTAATCTTCAAAACATGTTATATTATGGGTTTAAAGTGTTTTTCCAGAAAATGGGCCCAAGAGGTTGAGTTTTGATGCATTAAAGTTGAGTTTTGAGCTTGAAGGTTCAATCTGGACTTTCAGAATTTGGACTCACGCTCGAGCGGGGGACTCCACGCTCGAGCGTACAACCTGTGTTCATGCAGTCCGCTCGAGCGGGGAAAGTGACGCTCGAGCGGGAAATGCGTGTATCCAGTACTTTGCATATGTTTACCGTCCGCTCGAGTGGGGGAGTACACGCTCGAGTGGGTATCGAGCGCCCATCGAGCGTGAATTTCGTGCATCCAGTACTTTTACTGTAGTTTACAGTCCGCTCAAGCAGAGTAATCCACACTCGAGCGGATACCTTTTGTCTACATGTCCGCTCGAGTGGGAAAACCCACGCTCGAGCGGGACCCCTACTTTCTGAAAATTCTGAAAAGTGTTTTAAATTGCATCTTTGCATCCTTATTTCATCCTAGGCACTCCTAGGCCTAGTTTAAGGCATCTTAATGAGGATATTGATATAGAACCACACCGAGGCAAATTAGGGATTAAGTTATTATTTTTCCAACTGTGTAGCTTAGTGTGTGTTCATTCTGTAATTGTAGGGTTGGCATCCGAGGACACTCTAGCTGCTTATAGCCCAGTGCTCTGTGAGTAATAATGTTGTAAAGATATGTTCAATTAAGATTATTTTCTAAACAAATGACTGTACTACTTTATGAAATGACACTGTTTATTGAATGAATGTCTGCTCTATTTGTGAATTGTATTTGTGGCATCCATAGCAATTTACTGTTACTGAACAGTTACTGCTACTGTTACAGAGATCTCTGTCGGTTCCTATATATGGAACCACTACTGTTTACTGATATGATGGCCATCATTGACTGTTCGGTCTGTTAAGACCTACTGTACTGTTTTGCTATTGGATGTACCACATATGACTATTATAGTTTCTGAATGACTGTTATGCCATGAATTATGAGCCACAAACTGAATGACTGATATACTGATAAATGACTATTTTCAATACTGAAAGGACATTCATTCTTAACCTCTTTACGCATATGTTATTCACTGGGCTTTAGCTTACTATTTTTATATGTAGGTGTTTAGGCACCGGACCGGAGTTAGAAGCGTTGGATTAGCTCTTATTTTGTCAAGCCAACCATCGTACCTCACCTTGAGGTTCCAAGTGCTACCAAGCTAAGGCTGCTTCGGGGTGTTTTAGATTCCCCTTCTTTTGTCTCTGTTTTGTATCGACTATATAGACTGAATGATATTCATACTCTACTGTTATGGTAGGGACTTGGTGCCTAACCCGAATGATTGTATATGATGTATGTATATACTGTTTTTGTTCTGAGTGTGTATATGTATGAAAAGTCTTTTTGCATACAGACTGTCACAGCTCATTGGACATCTTTTAATTACTGTTTTGGCTTCCGCCAGCCCCTGTACTCTGTATTACTGTTTTACTGTTAAGCAGGCCTTCGGTAATCTCGGATTACTGGCCGGTTACGGTGCTAAACCCATAGGGGCGGGTTTGGGTCTTGACAGAGTGGTATCAGAGCGATACTAAACCACGAGTTATACCGCACACACGTGTCCAAATGAGCTATAGGATATCCTAGAAAAGTAATTAGGGCATTGCATGAGCATGAAAAGTGTGTGTGGCCATGACATGAATATACGTGTTAATGTGTTTAAGTATGCAACTGTCTATGTTTATAATTTCCATAATTGCCTATAGTGAAATGGATAACGCAAGAACTGCTGATGAAACTGAATCGTCTGAGGCTAGAATGGCAAGGCTAGAAAGAACTGTTGAAATGTTGACGGAGGCCTTGATGCTGCAACAACAGAACCAACAGCCCCCACCTCCTCCAGTACAGCCAGAGCCACCTGTTAATGATGATATAATAGCTCTGACACAGAAGTTTAGCAAGATGAAACTGCTATTCTTTCAGGGTGGCCTTGAACCCTTAAAGGCCGATGCGTGGGTGCTTGAAACAGGAAAGTTATTTGAAGTGTTTCCGTGTTCTGAAGCACACAAAGTCCTATTGGCCACCTTTACTTTGCAAGAGGAAGCTAGACGGTGGTGGATGCTTGTCTGTGACACCGACACTGTTATGAATTGGGCTCAGTTTAAGGGAGCCTTCTTTGAGAAATACTTCCCACAGCGTGTCAGAGACCGAAAAGTGACCGAGTTTGAACAACTGAAACAAGGCACCATGTCGGTAGCAGAGTATGAATCAAAGTTTACTGAACTCGCCAAATATACACCGCACATGGTTGACACTGACTACAAGAAGGCCTGAAAATTTGAAGGCGGCCTTAATGTAGAAATTCTTGACAGAATTAATGTTTTGAAACTGCTTAAGTATGTGGATGTTCTTGACCGAGCAATCATGGCTGAGTCGAACATCGAAGCATTGAAACAAACTGAACCACCAGCGTCTGAATGGCGTGGTAAGAGACGAGGGTTTAAATTTAAGAAAGGCCGAAACAGTTCGTTGAATACAGGGTCAACAACCAGTTCCAGTCAAGGGAACTGTTCTATACCGCCCTGCTCCGAATGTGGTAAGAATCATAAGGGGGTTTGTTATAAAATCTCAGGTGCTTGTTACAAGTGTGGCAAAGTGGGCCACATGGTCAAAGATTTCCCTTCCACTCCTCAGGGCAATAGTAAAGTTGCACCAAGCACCGCAGCATCAACTGCTCCACCAAAACCCAACCCCAAAGCGACGGGAAAAGAGCCTATGAGGCAAGGCCGAGTGTTCGCACTCGTACCGGGAGATGTACAGAATACCGAGATCGTTGTGTCAGGTATACTCTCAATTTGTGCTCAAAATGCATATGTTTTGATTGATTCGGGGTCTACACATTTATATGTAACGCATACTTTTTCGCTAAAATTGAATAGACCATTGGAACCCATGAACTATCTATTAGCTGTATCTTCACCTGTTGGGGGATCCATGACTTGTGCTTATATGTACCCTGCATGTGAAATTATTGTTGGGGATGTTCATCTGTATATTGATTTACTGCCATTGAATATAGATCATTTTGATGTGATATTGGGAATGGACTGGTTAACGAAATATCATGCTATCATAGACTGTGTAACGAAACAAGTTGTTTTCCATCCACCAGGACTGCCTGAATTTGTGTTTAACGGAGTTGGAGTAGTACCTCCCCCGCATCTGATTTCATCCATGAAAGCTTTTAAACTGATTAGAAAGGGGTGTAAGGGGTATCTATGCTCTGTATTGACTGTACCTACTGATGCTAAAACTGATATGAACAGTATTCCTATAGTCAGAGAATTCTCAGATGTTTTTCCAGATGATCTGCCAAGGGATTTGATTGATAAGGAGATTGAGTTCACCATTGATGTAATTCCGGGTACACCGCCTGTATCTAAAGCTCCGTACAGAATGGCACCTACCGAATTGAAAGAGTTGAAAGTTCAGCTGCAAGAACTATTAGATAAGAAGTTCATCAGGCCCAGTACTTCGCCATGGGGCGCTCCAGTCTTATTTGTGAAAAAGAAAGACGGCTCACTAAGACTCTACATTGACTACCGTGAACTGAACAAGGTAACAGTGAAAAATAAATATCCATTGCCTTGCATTGATGATTTATTTGATCAGTTACAGGGTGCCCAAGTGTTCTCCAAAATTGACCTTAGATCTGGATACCACCAGTTGAAAGTCAAGACAGGAGACATTGAAAAGACTGCATTTCGAACGAGGTATGGACATTATGAATTCTTAGTTATGCCCTTCGGAGTTACTAATGCACCAGCTGCATTTATGGACCTTATGAACAGAATTTTCAAACCATACCTTGATGACTTTATTGTTGTATTCATAGATGACATTTTAATTTATTCCAAAAACACGGAGGAACATGAACATCATTTGAGAATTGCCCTACAGACCCTAAGAGAACAGAAACTGTATGCTAAACTGACTAAATGTGAATTTTGGCTTGACAATGTTATGTTTTTGGGACACGTGATCAGTAAGGATGGAATTTCAGTTGATCCGCAGAAAATTGAAGCAGTAGTGAACTGGCCTAGACCGACAAATGTCACCGAAGTCTGAAGTTTTCTAGGCTTAGCCGGGTATTACAGAAGGTTTGTCAAAGACTTCTCCAAAAATGCCCTACCACTGGCACAGCTGACTCAGAAGGGGATATTTTTTGACTGGACCGACCAGAGGGAATCAGTTTTTCAAGAATTGAAAACTCGACTAGTGACTGCACCGATTCTCACCCTACCCTCAGGTACGGATGGTTATACTATATTTAGTGATGCTTCTTATAAGGGTTTGGGGTGTGTTTTAATGCAGAATGGGAAAGTGATTGCGTATGCTTCTTGACAACTGAGACCGCATGAAAGGAACTACCCAACCCATGATTTGGAACTTGCTGCAGTAGTGTTTGCACTGAAAAGCTGGCGTCACTACCTTTATGGGGCTACATGTGAGGTATACACAGACCACAAGAGTTTAAATTATTTCTTCACACAGAAAGAACTGAACATGAGGCAGCGGAGATGGTTAGAACTGATTAAAGACTATGATTTGTAAATTTTGTACCATTCCGGGAAAGCTAATACCATTGCCGACGCATTGAGTCGGAAGTTGATTGGAAATTTGGCCTGTTTACTCACCGGGCAAAAAGAATTGCTATGTGACCTTGAAAGACTTGAAATTGAGATTGTTTTGCGTGAACAGGGTGGAACAATAGCCACTATTTCTGCTTAATCGGTACTGATTGAAGAGATTAAAGAGAAAGAGCAACATGATGACTTCTTGAGGAAGATCATCGAAGAACGGGAATCTAAACCGAGGCCGGATTTCAAGTTTGAGAATAATGTGTTGAAATTTCAGGGAAGATTGTGTGTACCAAGCGATTCTGAACTGAAAAGAAGAATTTTGCAAGAAGGCCACAATTCAAAACTGTCTATCCATTCAGGAAATAAGAAAATGTACCAAGATTTGAAACTGAATTTCTAGTGGCCGGGAATAAGAAAGAAATTGCTGATTTTGTGTCGAAATGTCTTCATTGCCAACAAGTCAAAGCCCATCAACGACCCGCAAGTTTACTGTAACCCTTACCGATACCGGAGTGAAAATGGGAACATATCACTATGGATTTCATTGTTGGTTTACCTCGCTCCAGTAAAGGTATGGATTCGATTTGGGTTATTGTTGATAGATTGACTAAATCTGCTCATTTCTTACCTGTCAAAACAATTTATAATGCGGACAAATTGAGTGTAATCTATATTGATGAGATTGTTAGATTGCATGGAGTGCCTGTGTCCATTGTTTCTGATAGGGACTCGAAGTTTAATTGAGATTTTGGCAAAGTTTGCAGACGGCATTGGGTACTAAACTAAGACTGAGTAGTGTATATCATCCTCAGACAGATGGTCAGTCAGAAAGAACCATCCAAACTCTGGAGGATTTACTGAGAATGTGTGTTCTTGATTTCCAAGGGAATTGGGAAAGCCATTTACCGTTGGCTGAATTCGCCTACAACAATAGTTTTCATTCAAGTATTGGTATGGCGCCTTTCGAGGCTTTATATGGCAGAAAGTGCCGATCTCCGATTTGCTGGGCAGAAGTTAGAGATGGGCCTTTGCTTGGGTCCGAGATTGTACAAGAAACTACTGAAAAAGTGAAATTGATCCAATGGAGACTGAAAACCGCACAAAGCCGACAGAAAAGTTATGCTGATGTCCGAAGGCGAGACAGAGAGTATGAAGTAGGTGATCATGTTTTTGTAAAAGTGACACCGATGAAAGGCCAGACTCGTTTTGGAGTTAAAGGCAAGTTAGCGCCGAGATATGTCGGACCATATGAGATTATTGAAAAGATTAGTCCGGTGGCGTATCAAGTAGCGCTTCCTCCTGAAATGGAGCATATGCATAACGTGTTCCACATTTCAATGTTGAGGGAATACCTTCGGGATCCCTTCCATGTGATTGAACTTACCCGTGTAGTGCTAAGTGATGACTACACCTATGAAGAACGGCATATTCAAATTGTGAACAGACGGATCAAGAAGTTAATGAATAAAGAGATTCCGTTAGTGAAAGTTGACTGGTAAAACCATGGTGGCGTATATGCCACTTGGGAGAGGGAAGATGATATGATGAAGAGATATCCTGAATTGTTCCCACTGAATCCTGTTTTCTTCCAAAATGAAGGTAATTCAAGTTTGGAGGACCAAACTCTTTATAAGAAGGAGAGACTGTGACAACCCTCACTACTGTTTACTGATCACACCACTGATTACTGCTAAACTGAGACTGATCATGATAAGTAATTGAATTGATTGAAATTCTGAGTTAATTAATTGATTGTGTTAGTTTAAATGCATGTCTATCTGTTTGACTGTTAAATTATCTGTTCGTGTTTTATGTTTTAAACTGCAAATTGAAGGCCTTATCGTCGGCCGAATCTGATATTGATTAATATTTTATGCTAATTGGAATTTATGTGATTTGGTATAATTAAATTGGATTAAATAGTGTTAAATCACATAAGTTAGACTTATTTACCCTTTTGCCACTTAGTGGCCTATCTCTACAACACTTTGAGACTTGTTTTTACAACACTTCATCAGCCCATTTCTTGAAGCACAACCGACTGGAGAGAGTGAGATAGGAGGAATTGAGTTCATCTAGGCATTTAGCTTGGAGACTTGAAGATATTGAAGGTTAATTGCATAATTGAGCCTCTAGCCTTGAAATTGAGGAACCTAGGTAAGGATTTTATCCTTTTAATTGTGAAATCAAGTTAGTTCTTGCATGGTTCTTGGAAGATTAGAGTTTTAAAGCCATGTGTTTCAAGCTCAAACATGCAAATTCAAAGTAATTTCTTACATGCATGAGTTATAAGACTTCAAACTCAATAAAAATCAACTTATTACAAGCTCTTGATCACAAACAACTCTTGAACTCACCAGATTACAAGTTCAATTCATAATTTCAAGAGTCAATGGCTTACCTAGAAGTCCAATTCTTCAATCTATGGTCCAATTTGAGTTGGACTTCAAGATTCCAAGCCCTCAAGATCAAACACAGATTTCTCTCTCTTCTCTCTCTCTAATGGCCGGCCCTCTCCTCTCCTTAGAGTGTATATCAGCCAAGTGAGAATTAGCGAGGGAGTTTAATTGAGTAGTGCTTATATACAACAAGCCCCACTAAGTCAATATAATAATATAATATAATGGGGTACTTAATTTATTATTTTAATCAGTTTAAATTGACCAGAATCAATTTTCAATTAAATTTCACCGTAGGCTCCAAAAATTATGCCATTCACAATGGCGAAATCAATTTCGGGTTCTGTGGCCGATAAGGCCTCCAATTTAATTTCCACAGCTGATTATTCACACAGATATTCCTACGGTGAACAGATAAAACTTTCAAAATCACCTATATTCACATAATGGCACATAAAATCATGGTAAACACATAATCACACTCAATTTAAGGACCAATTAGCATATTACGGAACAGGGGTATTACATTTACAGTCCACTCGAGCGGGGGAGTGCACGCTCGAGCGAGGACTTGTGTCTCACGCTCGAGCGGGTATCGAGCGCCCATCGAGCGTGAATTTCGTGCATCCAGTACTTTTACTGTAGTTTACAGTCCACTCGAGAGGAGTAATCCACGCTCGAGCGTATACCATTTGTCTACATGTCCGCTCGCGCGGGAAAACCCACGCTCAAGCGGGACCCCTGTTTTCTGAAAATTCTGAAAAGTGTTTTAAAGTGCATCTTTGCATCCTCATTTCATCCTAGGCACTCCTAGGCCTAGTTTAAGGCATCTTAATGAGGATATTGATGTAGAACCACACCGAGGCAAATTAGGGATTAAGTTATTATTTTTCCAACTGTGTAGCTTAGTGTGTGTTTATTCTGTAACTGTAGGGTTGGCATCCGAGGACGCTCTAGCTGCTTATAGCCCAGTGCTCTGTGAGTAACAATGTTGTAAAGATATGTTCAATTAAGATTATTTTCTAAACAAATGACTGTACTACTTTATGAAATGACACTGTTTACTGAATGAATGTCTGTCCTATTTGTGAACTGTATTTGTGGCATCCATAGCAATTTACTGTTACTGAACTGTTACTGTTACTGTTACAGAGATCTCTGTCGGTTCCCATGTATGGAACCATTACTGTTTACTGATATGATGGTCATCATTGACTGTTCGGTCTGTTAAGACCTACTGTACTGTTTTGCTATTGGATGTACCACATATGACTATTATAGTTTCTGAATGACTGTTATGGCATGAATTATGAGCCACAAACTGAATGACTAATATACTGATAAATGACTATTTTCAATACTGAAAGGACATTCATTCTTAACCTCTTTACGCATATGTTATTCACTGGGCTTTAACTTACTGTTTATATATATATGTAGGTGTTCAGGCACCGGACCAGAGTTAGGAGCGTTGGATTAGCTCTTGTTTTGTCAAACCAACCATCGTGCCTCACCTTGAGGTTCCAAGTGCTACCAAGCTAAGGCTGCTTCGGGGTGTTTTAGATTTTCCCTTTTTTGTCTCTGTTTTGTATCGACTGTATAAACTGAATGATATTTGTACTGTACTGTTATGGTAGGGACTTGGTCCCTAGCCTGAATGATTGTATATGATGTATGTATATACTGTTTTTGTTCTGAGTGTGTATATGTATGAAAAGTCTTTTTACATACAGACTGTCACAGCTCATTGGACATCTTTTAATTACTGTTTTGGCTTCCGCCAGCCCCTGTACTCTGTATTACTGTTTTACTGTTAAGCAGGGCCTTCGGTAATCTCGGATTACTGGCCGGTTACGGTGTTAAACCCATAAGGGCGGGTTTGGGTCGTGACAAAGACCCAAACTATAGGGACCGTTAGTATAAATCGCCCATCCAAACCATTAACTAACAGATTTCTTCAATATTCTCGCGGAAAGGTTTCTTAGAAATTTAAGAGAGGAAGGATCGAGTGTAGTGGGTCACACCGAATTATGATATGGTCCCACCTTATTCCATCGTTCTGAACTTTTGGAGCCTCACAATTTGAGGCTCCAAACCATGGTTTTAAAAATCGGACTGGACCGGCCGGTTTAACCGGTTGAACCGCCAATCGGTCGAGGTTCAGGTCCGGGTACACCCACTAAACCGGTCATAGTGGAAAACTAGCCTATTTTGAGAAAACCGGGAAAACCGGCGGTCGAATCGCCGAATTGATTGACCCGGTTCTGGTTCACCAGGTTGATGAAACTTATTTTTTGTATTTTTTTTTATACTTTCTTTCTTTTCTCTTTCTTTCTTATTATATATATATATATATAAGAAAATTTTAATTGGAAACTCTCTTTCAAGGGTCTCCTCTTATGAGGAATCCTATTGAGTGCTTGAAATTATTGTGAAAGCCTCTACCTATTTATATATAAAAAAAAATCTTCGAAAAAAACTCAAGAAATCTATGTGGGATTTAATCAAATTTATTGGAGGAAAACTTAAAATTTTGTTATCCCTCCAAAATTTTTGCTCTTCATTCAATCAAATTATTTGAATTAAAATCATGTGGAGGGAATATTGAATATTTGATTTCTTCTTCCAAAATTAAAATTAATAATATTTTAAAATATATTATTATATTTTTTAAAATTAATAATATTTTTAAATATATTTTTATATTTTTTAATAAAAAAAGTATTAAGAGAAATATTTAAGATTATTAAAATTTTTAATTTATAATTTTATTACTTATATTTTTATTTAAATATAATTTTAATATATTTATGACGTCACAATTCGATTCCGGTTCAACCCGATGGTTGAACTGGTGACCCGTCCACCCGATCATTTTTTCGGTTCACTCACCGGTCCGGTTTTTAAAACATTGTATACAAGTAGGGAATGCTGTTGCATTTCCAGTATCCGTGGCATTGGGAAGTATGTTGGCAAACGGAAGCCAAGGAATCTCAAATAATGAACCCTTGACAACAACTGATCTGAAATTCCCTCTGAGTCTCGCACAATTGTCTGCGTGAAGAGCATTGGATTAATTAACCATTCTTAAAGTGAGTTCAATCTTGGCAAAATTATCTACACCTCTTAAAGTCATGTTGAACCAGATCTGAATTTCATTCAAAAGAATTACCAAAATTGAAGCTACGAACACTGTTGGAGCAATTCAAGATCAGATCCGAACCAAACTTAAGCCAATCAAACTCATATCAGTACAAATCAAACCACTTTGAACACAAATCTGAGAGATTCAGACCAAAAGAAAGCATTAATCAAACCTTCTAAACACATATATGAAGGAATCAAACTAATTTGATAAAAAAGAAGGCTTCACTCTAGCCTTTTGAACACAAATATGAAGGCTGCGAACCAATCGAACAAGATCTGAGGGGCTTCAGAAATCCCTCCCACACTAATCGAGTGCAGATTCAGAGTATTTTGGAGCATTCAACACACATAAGGAAGTTAATTGAACTCTAAAAGTCATTCGTGATGCTCGTTCAACATTCAATCTGAGATCGGGATTTGCATTTCAGCAAGCAGATTGAAGTTCTTATTGAAATTCACACCAAAAAATGTTCAATTACGATTCGAAATGTTTGAGAGAGAGAGAGAGGAGGATGAGGAGGCTGAGGAACTTAACAGTTTCTTCATCTTCATCTCTCTGATTTGAGAGCTAAGAGCATCTCCAATGGTGTGCCATTGGTGCTGCTATTGCCAAATTATGGCAGCAGTGGATACAAAGACAGCTCCAATGACAACTTATAGCAGCTGCTATCTTTGGCAAATGCCAAAGCTTGTCTCAAATATGGCACAAGCTTTGGCAGCTGCCAAAGTTGCCAAGTCATCAGTTTCAACAAACCTCCTCCTTCCCTCCCTCTCTTTTTTCAGCATCCTTTCCAAACACAGTTTCCAAATTAATTAACACAGTTAATTAAAATTAATTAACACAGAAAATTAATTAAAATCAATTTCATCAATTTCGCCAATCAATTTCACCAACAATTTCACCAATCAAAACCAATTTCATCAATTTCAGAATCTCCAAGAACCATCTTTATTTGCATAAGATCCCTTTGACTGGAACCAGTACCTTCCCCAAAATCAAACACCAAAAATGTTTTTAATAAGTCCCAAAACTAAACCCCAAAATTGCTTTGTGATTTTTTTTTTTACTTTAAAAAAATTATAGTAAAAGAAAGAAAAAAAAAAACAGTGTAAAACTACGAAATCCTAGTAAAAGAAAGAAAAATTAGAGTAGTTGCTTATCTTTATTCCAGTGATGCAGGGAGTTGCTTATCTTTATTATAGTAGTCCTACGAAGTTGTTTTACTCCTTCATCATCCATTCCAGCAACTCCTTCATCATCCATTCCATTGATGCATTTTCTGTTGCTTATCTTTATTCCCCCTTGCTGGGATGCTTTCACCATGGGAGATGGAGGTGGGTTTTTGATTTAGAGACAAGGATGATCGATTGAGGTGGGTTTGTGAGATTTGGAGGGTGATTAATTGAGAGGGTGATCGGGGCTGAAAGGGTGATCGATCAAAGATCTGGGTTGTATGAGTGAGACAGAGCGAAAGAGAGAGAGAGAGATGAGTGAGATCAAGAGAGCAATAGGGGGTAGAAGTTAGAGTGAGAGGGAGAGGGAGAGGAAGTGAGATGCAGAGGATGGATCATTCTGGATGATGAATCTCATCCGTTGGAAATCCTTTTACGTGGACGGTGTGATTTATCTTGGGAAGGCAAAGAGCCGTTGTGCTCTTTTGGCCGGAAAAAAAATTCAAAAAAAGAGAATCAAGTATAATTGGCCGTTGTTTATTTTTTAATTTATCAATGTCATTTAATTTTTAATTTTTAATTTGGATGGTTGTTGGTGATTGGTGGGTAATTAGTGATTGTTTATTTTTTGTGTAGTTAAAAAAATTTATTAAATATGTAGTGATATGTTTTTTGGTGGGGTGAATCAATCAAACAATTTTTTTTTTCCAATTTTTAATTTTTTTTATTTTTTATATTTGTCTAGTTGGGAATAATATAAATATATATATTTTTTTAACAAACAGGTAAAAAAATGTTTCAAAAGACAAAAAAATAACTAAGAACAAAATCACAAAAAACTTATTTCCAAACAACACCTACAAACTTGGAGAGAAAGTTGGTTGAGATTTGTCAAAAATAGCAAATGACTATTGGAGCATCATTGCTATAATTTGACAAAATAATACTATTCATTGTTAAATTATAGGCAATAATAAAATAGCAACAACCATTAAAGATGCTCTAAGAGAGAAAGAAAAGAGGCTCAAAAGCTAGAGGAGGAAAAAAAGAAAAAAAGAAGTCTAAAACAACGTCATGTTGGACCACTGCAGGAATCACAGAAATACGGACTCATGTCAGACGCCCCAACTTGATGGAATGCAAATCACCCATCCCCTTGTGGTACACTTATTGGTCTATAATGATGACATTTTTTTGCTATTATTTAGATTTGTCTATAATGATGACATGAATAACAATAATTAATTTTCAATACAGTAATAATACATTCCTTAATTCTGGTATTAAGGATACATCCCTTAATTTTGGTATTCTAATTGAACTCTAATAATGTGTTACGGAATTAAAAAAAAAAACAAAACATCACCATCACTGTAGCGCCCACGCACATAGAGCTCCCAATTTAGAGCTCCCAAACATTTTTTAAAAAAATATTAGGTTGTCATTATCTCTCGGGAAAGATTATAGACACACTCTTTAAAGGTTGTGTACTATATTTACTTTATAACTATAGAAGAAAATTACAAATTTTATATTATTTGAGTCATAATTAATAAAAAAAAATCATAATCAAATACAAAAAAGTCATAACTAAATATTTGAAAATAATATCATAATTAAAGAATAAAATTGATCATAATTAAAAAAAATGACGTAATTAAGTGTACACACAATATGCGGGGTCTATAATAAAATTCTCCTAATCTGTAATAGGTAACAAGTCTAAACAAAAGAGAATAAATTAATTGTTCGTTTGGCTTATCACATTTGGATTAAAATAGTTACAAAAAAATAAAATAGACTAAAAAATTAATAAGACAAAATGTCTCATTCAAACCATAATCATTTCATTTTTTTTTTCTTCATAAAAGTTAAAAAAATCAAAAAATTCATCTCAAACGAAATCTTTTAATCCCAGACTAAAATAACTAAAAAGTTAAAAAATTGAGAAAATAAACTGACATCTCAAATCAATCCTAAGAATGCTTTGTAAATACAATACTCAATTAAAACAATAAAAAACATTTATTTATTTATTTATTTATTTCCATGGAAGGAACGCCTGGTCTAATGCGGCGCCCTACGTAAGGTAGATGCGTTGGCAGTTGGTTCGTAGTTTGGAGCAAGGATCCTCTTCTTTGATTATTTCCTTGATTTCATACTTGATAGATTGTTGGGTCAATTTTTAGATTTAATTTTGATAATTTAAGCCGTTTACATTTTAAAATTTATTGACTATATCATACATGTAGAACATCATGTTGATTGAATATTGGAAATCACGTGTTTGGATCATCAAACAAAAAATCATTTATTAAAAAAAATTTAATAAACAGTTATTCGAACACGTGATTTTCGACATTCGATCGACTTGATTTTTTACAAGTATGATATATTCAAAAAATTTTAAAATGTAAACGGTTTGAATCATCTAAATTGGGCTCAAAAGTGAGCCCAATGACCCACCAAATAAAGAGCCAAGAAAAGAATCTAAAGAGAGGATCCTTGCTCATGCAAAAGAGCTGTGTGGGGATAAGAGCATCCTTATTAGTCTACCTAAATTTTACCTTAAAATATTATTAAAAAAATCATTTTCTATTTTAGGAATCACTTTTTTATCTACTTTCTCTAACAAACTCTCTATTCTTTTTCTATTATATAAAAATAATCTTTTTTAACTATATTTAAATTTGAATTTTTTTCAATAATAAAATAATTAAACAATATAAATTCAAGTAAAAAATAGAGGTTCAAAGACAGTGCTATGAAGTCAAGTAATTACAAAAGGAAGCAGCCAGGGGCCGGACGTCTCGGTGGACGACCGGTGAAGTAAGTTTTGCCTCATCTGGGACATTTAGGTGGATGACCCCTATCAGATATGAGAGAGTTACAGTGACTCCCTATAAATAAAGAGTGACTGTAGCAATCCTAAATTTAAGGGGTTGTATAAGGGATATGGTGGAGAAGAATTTTGGACGAATCAACTCCTTATAATAGCAAAAAGCTATTATAAGGGAATTGATAGGGATGCTCTAAGGTGTCATATCCGCGTTCAGGTCCACTCTTTGTATCTCTCTACTTGGCTCCTCATTTGGTAGGCCATTGACTCACTTTTGGGCCAAATTTTGCTAATCCGAACCGTTTATATTTTAAGATTTGTTGAGTATATCATACCTGTAAAAATCAAGTTGATAAGATATTGAAAAGCACATATTCGAATCATCAAACTAAGAATCGTTTATTAAAACTTTTAATAAAAATCACTTGTCGATTGGAAACCACCCCAAAATTGTTTATTTTTTACTAAAATTTTTACGTTGTTTTCAATATCTGATTGAATTAATTTTTTACACGCATAATATACTCGACAAATCTTAAAAAATCAAATAGACTAAAGAATTAATAAGATAAAATGTCATATTCAAATTATAATCAATTAATTTTTTCTGTCACAAAAGTCAAAAAAAATTTCACAAACAAAACTTTTCAATCTCAGAATAAAATAACTAAAGAATTAAAAAGTCAAAAAACGAACTCAGCTTCCAAATCAATCTTAAGAATGCTTTCTAAATATAATACTCAATTAAAACAATAAACAACTTTTTATTTATTTATTTATTTTTTTCCATGGAAGGAACGCTTTGTCTAATGCGGCTCCCTACGTAAGATAGATGAGTTGGCAGTTGGTTCGTAGTTTGGAGCAAGTATCCTCTCCTTTGATTTTTTTCTTGGCTTCTTATTTGGTGGATTATTAGACCTATTTTTTGGTTTAATTTTAATAATTCGAATCGTTTATATTTTAAAAATTTATTAAGTATATCATATTTGTAAAAAATTAGGTTGATTGAATATTGGAAACCGCGTGTTTGGATCATCAAACTAAAAATTGTTTATTAAAAAAAAATTAACAAACAGTTATCCGAACACGTGATTTTTGATATCTGATTGACTTGATTTTTTACTTTACAGGTATGATATATTCAAAAAATCTTAAAATGTAAACTGTATAGATTATCGAAATTGAGCTAAAAAGTGGACCCAATGACCTACCAAGTAAAGAGCCAAAGAAAGAATCTAAAGAGAATCCTTGCTCATACAAAAGAGTCTTGTGGGGATAAGGTGTCATATATGGATCTAGTGTCACTGCTGTGCATGAAGCACAACAGTGACTGTTGTGCGGCTTGTGGGACTCATTTCGGGTCCTATTTTGATGATCTGGACCTTTGAAATTTTAGAAAACATCGAGAGCAATATACCTATAATAAATTAAGTTGATCGGATATCAATATCTTCTTCATCAAATCACATCTTTTTATTAAAAAAATGAATAAATATGTATCAAACTAAATACAAATGTTGTTTGACGAAGAGGTTATTAATATCCGATCAACTTGATTTTTTACAGATATATTGTTCTTGATGTTTTTTAAAATTTTAATGGTTCGAATCATCAAAATAGGACTTAAAATGAGCCCCATGGGCCGCACAACAATCACTGCTATGTTTCATGCATAGCAGTGACACTGGATTCGTCATATTTGCGTTCTAGTCAACTGTTTGTATCTCTCTACTTAGCCGTCCAACATATTAATGAACACAAGTTTTTGTGGTTGCTATGGAGCACAAACTCCGAACCAACTGCCAACTAAGCAAGGATGCTCTCCAGTCACTCTCTACTATCCTTCCTCCTTGTAATGGTTCACTCTAAAAAAACATCTAACAATCCAGATCTCTCTATTAAAAAAATAAAAAAAGTTTTTTACGCGTCCGGATCCTCTAGAGTGATCTTGTGAAGTGATCCTCTAGAGTGATTTTTTATGGCGCGACACGTGTCCTATTAATGAAATCAATGGTTGAGATGATCTCTCGTCAAAACGACGTCGTTTTGGTGAAAATTTAATGTAGGATCTTAGCAAACATGGTGAACGAGCTTCCAGTAGATGAATTCCACAATTTCGAAACAAAAGAACCAAACCCAGATCTCAATTTGGGCTTCAAACCCTGTTGTTGGCCATTTGGGTCTTCATCAGACAATTAAGCGTGATAGGTTTAACAGAGGGAATTCATTTGGGTCTTCATGAGTTCGAGTTTTTATTTCAATTTTAATCTTCGAAATTGATCTTCGTTTTTTTGCTGTGTTGGGTTCATGTGGTTTCTCTGCAAATCCATCTTATTTCATTTTTCAATTTGTTTTTCATTTTTTATTTTTTGGGTGAAAAATGAGTTCGAATTTTTATTTCAATTTCAATCTTCGAAATCGATCTTCGTTTTTTTTGCTGTGTTGGGTTAATGGGTTTGATCATCTTTGTAAAATCTCTATATGTCCTTGAAGCTTCTTGAAGAATAGATTCAGGCAGCTTGGATCAAACTCTGCAAAAAATTTTCCTCAGCTCTCTCACTTCCTCCTCCCTCTCAATCTGCAAACTCTGCAATTTTTTTTTTTGGAGGGGGGAGAGGGGTCTAGCTCACCAAAACGATGTCATTTTGGTGAGGGATCATCTCAGCTATTAATTCTATTAATGGGACACGTATCGCGATTTCAGACGCATATCGCACTTAGAGGATCACTTCACAGGACCACTCGAGAGGATCCGGACGTGTTTTGCACGCCTCCCGCCCCTATCCACGTTCCCATCCTCCTTTTCCATTTCTCTAGGCTCCCTATATATATTTTTTGTTTTTCTAAAATATTTGTAACCTTTCAAAAGTTCAGAAGCCATATGGCCCCGGCAGTGGGGCAGGAGGGATCCTCCCAAGATTCAACAGCAGCAAGTTTGGCTTCTCAGCTTCTATCGGCAATCAAAAGCATTGGCCTTTGGGTCGTATCTTACTTTACTTATGGTCCTGCAAATCACAAGGATCATTATTCTGGTTCCAAAGTAGAGTTTGATGACGTTGAATCGGCAGGTGATGATCGTCTGACGAACTCACCGACAGCGATCTCAACAACTTCTTCACAAACCCATCCTTCTCACCCCATCTCAATTGCCTCCCAACAACCAGGCTTTAAATCTGAATCCCAAACCCAAACCCGCTTATCAAACCCAATAGCCAAAGCTTTTCATGAGCTAGAGATGGGCAAATTGTTTCTCACTTTCATACTGCCTACAACCACAATGATCTTGGCACTACACGGCAAAGATTCCTCCTCCGGAGTTTTGCATTCGATCTTGTGCTTACTTTGCACTTCCCTTGTCGCCTTGCTCTACGGAATATCGTTTCGTGACTTGTTTCCTGGGATTGCAAATACATTTGAACCATTGGGAACTGCATGTATTTATACATCATTTTTTTATAGTTGTTGCATCTCACCTTCCCTCGGCCATTTTTTGGATTCCCTTAATCTGTTTTATGGCTTCAATGCCACTATCTATCTGGAGCTGTTTACCTGTTAAAAAGAAGGCCAATACCAATACCAATACCAAAGGATTAATTCTTGAGACCCTCCAAAAATAGGGAGTCCGGATCCTCTGCCATGGTTTCCGGCAATGGTTGTTTTTGCTTGGATTTAAAACGACGTCATTTTTTTCCTTTATATAAATAAATAAATATATATATATTCATTTATACCCTTTTGCCCTTTTTCTTGTCTCTCAGTTGAGAAGCCTCACCCACCCAAGAGCAAGAACAGAGAGACGTTTGAGGGGGGCGACGACGGTGCACTCACATATCTCACTCCAAGAGGAGGGCGACGATGGCGCACTCACATATCTCACTCCAACTCCAACTCCAAGATCCCTAAATCTCCAATCCTCCATAGACGATCGAAGGGAAGAACAAAGCACCTGCAAACCAGGAAACCAGCAAACCAATCAAGCCGCCGTTGCGGCGTCCACCATTTTCGATTGGATTCTTCACTGGTAAGTTTGTTTTTTGTTTTGATTCATTCACTTCACTCCACCCCTCACATTTTTGTTTGATTTCCTTTTTTTAAAATTGGGATTTATAATGGAGGTTGATTACAATTTTAGTTATGATTTTCTAAAAAAATTGGGTTTTGTTATGATTCTCCTTTTAAAAAAAAGTAGGCTCTGTTTTGATTCACTTAAAAAAAAAATAGAAAAAAAATTGGATTTTGAGATCATCAATCAATTGTAAGCAAGAGATATAGATATGTATGAGATTCAACTCTAAGGGTGTGTTTGGTAACGTTTACGTTTTCAGTTTATATTTACAAAAATTTTATAAACTGATTTTTGTTTATTTTTTGTTTATTTTAGAAAAACATAAATTACAAACGCGTTTGGTAATTAACAAAATATTTAAAAAAAATTTAAAAATATAAAAAAGAGTGAGAAATGACAAGTAGTGGCAAGTGGAGGCGGAAGACGGTGGTGGAAAGTGGTGACGGTGGGTGGTGGGTAGCTAGTGGTGGCGAGTGGGTGACGGTGGCGGGTGGTAGGTGGTAGCGAGTGGGTGGTGGTGGCAGTGGCGACAGTGGTGGGTGGTAGTGGCGGATGGGTGGTAGGTGGCTGGTGGTGGTAGGTGGTGAATGGTGGTGGTAGGTGGGTGGTGAGTAGTGGTGGCGGGCGGTGGATAGTAGTGGCGGGTGGTGGGTGGTGACGGGTGGATGGCAGGTGGGTGGTGGGTGGTGGTGGTGGCGAGGGGTGGGTGGTGGTGGCGGGTGGTGGT
>NW_021026799.1:377165-551097 GCF_004153795.1 Camellia sinensis
TGTAAGTATAGGAGCGTCTATGGTGGCGGGTGATGAGTGATGGTGGGTGTGCGGCAAGTGGGTGGTGGTGGTGGTGTCGGGGGTAGGTGGTGGTGGCGAGTGGGTGGCAAGTAGGTGATGGGTGGCAATAGCGGGTGGTGGTAGCGGGTGAGTGGTGAGTGGTGGTGGCAGGTGGTGGTAGCAGGTGGTGGTGGGGAGTGGGTGGTGGTGGCGGAAGATGGTGGTAGAAAATGGTGGCGGGTGGTGGCTAGTGTTAGGTGGTAAAAAAAGAAACACTCAAAACTCAAAATGGAAACACATTTTTTTGCCAAATTTATAAACTCAGACCACTGATTTATAAATCAAAAATTTTACTAAACAAGTTTTTATTTGAGTTTTTAAAATTTTTGTAAATATAAACAGAAAACTGAAAACGTAAGTGTTACCAAACGGCACCTAAATGATCCTCAATTCAGTTTTGCTGCTTTTATCTAATTTGGTGTTAATGCTATTCTAATTTCCCAACTCCTCTTTTTGTTGCAAGCCAACTGTTTGATAAATGTCTTGAGAGATAATCTTAATATAAAATTATCTTGAAGAATTTTTTTTGCAAACTAAAATTTTCCTTCTGACTTAATTGGTTTTCAATAAATAGACTATTATTCTTAAATTGATCCTTGTGGACTTCATTTTTATTTGTTATTTGTCAGGTTATTAATCTAAACACTAGTGATATAACTGGAGGTTTGGAGACAAGTCAACAATTAGGTGGCGATTTGGGCGCAAGAAAAAGAAAATGCTTGATGCTTTAAACTATTAGAGATTGGCTACTAGCCTTCGTTTGGCATTGGCTTTTTTAGTTGACTTTTTTGTATTGAGACTTTTTTAGCCTCGTTTAGTTTGACTTTTTTGACTTTTATGAGGAAAAAAGTGTAATGATTATGGGTAAAAAGTAGTATTTTATCTTATTGGCTTATATAGCCTATTTTGTTTTTTTGTGATTTTTTAGTCAAAAATCTCTAGCCAAACGACCCCTAAGTATTGATGGATGGGAATTCAACTGAGCTAATTAGTTTTTGGTTTGTTAGAATTAATGTTTAGGTGTTGTTGTTTTTGGTCTGGTTACTTGTTGTGTATGTTAATTGCTATGTTGCCTTTTGGCCAATTGGTCCTTTCCTCCGGTGAAATTTTTATTTGGGTAATCTTTTATTTTCTTTTCCTTTTGTAATTTTTATTCTCTTAAAAAAATCTGCACCGTTTTATTTACAAATCAAGTTTATTGCTTGTGGATTGTAGTGGGCAAAGGGTTGGAAATATAGAGGAAACAAAAAATATCAAATGAAACAAAACGTATCATAGAACAAATGAAACAAAACGTATTCTTAGGCAGTACCAAATATATTATTAATCATATACCAACACAATTGCAACCATCTTTATTTGTATTCTCAAGTATGAAATGTACCACTGCAACCATTACACTAAATTACATCACAAAATACCAAATGAAACAAAATATAACACCCCCCCCACACACACACAAAAAGAAAAGAAAAAAAAGAAGCAAGTTTTTTAAATCCATTGAAATGATTACGCACCCCTAAAAATTATTCGAGCATCTTCTACCAATCCTTTGAAAGGGCACTTCTCATTGGGACCATCTTCTATGAGTTGGACACTCTGCTTCGCATTTGTTTATACAACTTTGTGCATGCCTCTTTGAAGAATTATGGTAAGTCCCTTATACACAGCCCAGAGTTCTGCTTTCACGCTTATGCAACTCTTCAATCTTCCATAGTAACCACTGACCTCACTGAGAATCCGAAAGGTTCATCACGTATCTCACTGAGAATCCGATAGATCGGTTTTTTGAACACCATGGTAATGGCAGAGCGTACTCTCAACCACCTTTTATCGTGGTCCTCTCCGTTGTCCCGCTTGCCTCGCCCGTTTCTGCTTAGACGTTCTATCGCGTTGACTTTTGCCGAAGTCTTTTTATCTGGTATTGCGGTTGTACCATACTTCGTTTTAGCACGGGCGCTATCCTCCTCTACCCGAATGTGCTGGTGTACCCTCTCTATTAAGGCTTCCATTGTGAGGGGGGGCGTCATGGTAATTGAGTCCCTCAGCCTGTTTCCGACTGGAAGACCTCTTTTGTATTGCGCGATGGCGAGATTTGTGGGGCAATCTCCTATCTGGTTGAAGGTCTCTTAATAACGACTGTTGTAGGATCTCAACGTCTCCTTGTCGCCCATGTCAATGGAGAGTAGCTGATCGATCTCTACTGGCGTCTTGTTATTCGTTCTGAACCTTGTAACGAACGCCTCCGCTAATTGCGCCCAGGAGGCTATGCTGCCTTCTGGTAGTCTTTCGAACCAGGTTAAACCTAGGTCGCCAAGGCTGGATGGAAATAGAATGCACATCAAAGCCTCGTTCTGTCATGACCTGGCAAAAGTGGCTTAGGTGCATGTAAGGGTCTATCTTCTCCTCGTAAGTCGTAAATTTCGGCTGGATGAAGCCTAAAGGTAATGGTGCGTTCTCAATCGCCACAACGAACGGTGAGTTATGTAGCCTTGCCAATGCTTTATCTGTTGGTTCGTAGGCAAGGTGCGGTATTGGCATTCCTACCTCGACGCTTCCATGCATCCGAGGAGCCAACCGCTAAAGGGCTGAAACTCTGCGCGGGTCGCATGCCCTAGCATCCTCCTTCCGTCGTGCCCTTTCTTCAAGCACAGTCCGTAAGTCGGACGATCTAGGCAACTTCGTTTGTCTGGATGATGTCTGGTGCTTCCCTCAGTGTAAGACCTCAATGTTCTCATTCTCTCAGGCCTGGAGTAACAAGTCCTGGAAGTCCTTGATTGAGTGTTGCCTGTTCTGAGGCTCCTACTCTCTGCTTGCGATGGCGTGGTATGCCTACCACGATCTTCTGAGTAGCAAGGAGGCGTATTGCTTTTGCGCCCCTCTCATGTCGCCACCCCCTTCCCTTTTATCTGGCGCTTCATCAATTCCATGTCCGCCGCCATCGTCCTGATTAACTCGTCCTGCTCCTTTACCCGATCCTCCAAAACTTGAGGGTCGATCCTCCGCCTCTGCCTATCAGGGCTTGATGAGCGACAGGGGCTGTTACCCCGCCTCCCTCTTGCATCCCTCCAGGGGTTCTGTCACTGGGGCTCTAAATCTGCCATGGGAGGAATAGAAGGCAAACCTTCGCGCCTCCCACCTCCCTCTGGGGTTTGCCCGTCAATGGTGGACTGCGACAAATCTTCATTGTGCGCCATTGCGTCTAATCTAGCGAGGAAAACTTTGATCAAGAGGTTTTGTTCTTTCTGTGATTCCCACAGACGGCGCCAATTGTGCGAGCAAGAAATAATCTTCTCGTATAATCCTGTTGATCAAGTCTGTGCTCCTCTAAACGTCGTCGCTTTACTCTCTGAAAACGCAAACGTGAGCTAGCTGGCGGGTGTGTGTCGGATACCTCTCCGATGCCTAAGTCAGCAAAAATAGACAAATAGACAAAAGCTCTGTGTATTTGAGAATCAAAGTTGTGTTACCTCTCCATTGGTGATGTTATGAGCTTTTATAGGTTCCGCGTGGCACAATCCTAGTAGGACTCTTATTCCTCCATGCAGAGTCCTCCTAGGAATCACACTCCTGAAAGGTAATGCTTATCCTTCAACACCTCCCTCACTGCTTAAACCAAGTGAGATGGTTTTACCTCAGTGGTATGACAAAACGACCGAGATAAAACAGCCATGCTAAACTGGCTGAAATGACCGAGCTCTAGCTAGCTCGGTTTTCTCCTCTGTTACTTGTGCTTCGGTTTCACCTGTTGAGACCGCGCTATCCATAGTGTGCCTAGACCGAGCTATTCAATAACAAGGTCCTGAGAGAAGGCCAAAAATACCTCGGCTTAATATGGTTTGACCGAACTAACTGTCGCCGCTCTGACCATGTCAACCGAGCTAACTATAAAGCTCTTTTGGACCGGGCTAACTTCAAGGCCCTTTTACTCAGTCCTTACTATGGCCCACAGAATGGCCTATTACTCAGCTCGGCCCAATTTACATATAAATTACCCTCTCACATAGTAACCACTGACCTAAGCTCCCTTTTCATCACGGAACAACACCCTGAAGCCGCCATGGGCAGAGTTCCCTTTGATGCTCCCATCCGTATTAAGCTTGATTATTCCTGCAATGGGACAAGACCACATAGTTAGACTGGAATTTTTTGAAGAACTGATACTCATTCTGAAAACATGAAGGATTTTATTAGAGTAATCAAAAATGGTTTTGACACTATGTTTGTGGTTTTGTTCTCAAAAATCATTTTGTTACAGTTTTTCCAAATGGTCCAAAGAGATGTAATAAACACAACAAACCAAGACAGTTGATGATTCAAGGATGATTTTTTCTTGGAGTTACTTTTGATCCAATCCCTCAAAGGCTCATCTAAAGAACAAGAGTACCACTCCTTTCCGAAATTAGCTGCCCATGTATCTCTAGCTTTAATACATCCTCTAAACAAGTGATCCAAATCTTCACATCTGTACAATTGGGGTAGGTAGAGTTGTAAGAGAGTCCCTTAGACACTTTCATGTAGTTTGTAAGTAATTTCTCATTGATCACAATCCACATAAACATTTTGAGTTTAGAAGGGATTTTGAGTTTCCAAATCCACTTCCAATCTCCACTTTGGCAGGTGCGACCTCTAACCACATCATAGGCCATCGAAGTAGAGAACTCACTATCAGGTGAGCCTTTTCTTCATCATCTTCATTATCATCATCCACTCCTTCTCACCCCATCTCATCACCCTCCTAACAACCAAACTTTCAATCTGAATCCCAAACCCAAACCCACTTATCAAACCCAATAGCCAAATCTTTTCGTGAGCTGGAGATGGGCAAATCGTTTCTCACTTTCATAACCACAATGGTCTTGGCACTACATGGCAAAGATTCCTCCCTTGGAGTTTTGTATTCGATCTTGTGCTTACTTTGCGCTTCTTTCATCGCCTTGCTTTACGGAAAATCGCTTCGTAACTTGTTGCCTGAGATGGCAAATGCATTTGAACAATTGGGAATTGCATGTATTTATACATCGTTTTTTATAGTTGTTGCATCTCACATTCCCTTGGCTGTTTCTTGGATTCCCTTAATCTGTTTTATGGCTTCATTGCTACTATCTATCCGCAGTTGTCTACCTGTTAAAAAGAAGGCCAATACCAATACCAAAGTTATGAAAACCCTAATGCTGCTTCTGCTTCCATAGATTTTTTGTACTTGTATTGCATGCTTGACACAATAAAAAATAACAGTAATAAAAAGTAATGGATGCATTGTAAAAATTGGTGGAGCACTTTTGATGTTTTTATTTATTTATTTATAGTTGTGATGCTATGGTACATTTAGATGTACCATACATCTAGTTATGAACTTAAATGATTTTATATCATAACCAATATTATATTAACTCATAACTTAGTTATACTAAATAAACGAATAACAAGTTTATCTGGAGGAATTGCCATTCTTCAGGTGAACTGAGAATTACTGTAGCTGGCATCTTCATTATCTAAAGTTTTCAAAACTGGTATCCTTCTGGGCTGATGCATTTAATTGAATGAAATGATTAACAGGTAGGAGCACAAACACAAGTAGAGTTGAAGGATAAACATTTGAGGATTGAAGATGCTTTGAATGCAACTAAGGTAGCAAATCGTTTTTTTTTTTTTAATTTTTTTTTTTTTAAGGTAGTAGTGGTAAGTTTATGAAATTGACATGGTCCAGACAGCTATTTCAGTTAAACTTGGTCATTTTAGCTAATGAAATATTAGTGGCTTAAGCTAATTAGTTCCTACAACAAAGAGAGAATGATGGAGAAAGGCAGACAAAGTTTAAGAGAAACTTTCTTCTTGAAAGCTAGAGAAAAGAAAGAGAAATAGAAAAAAAAATCAAAGGGAATTCAAATTTATCCTTTTGGACTTGAGAATTGAACACTTAGGTGATTTAAAAAAACCTGAAGTGAGGTGCTTAAATTGGACTAATATCGTTAAACTATAATTACTCAGTAAATTCTCTTTCTTGGACACTAAGCAAGATTAATTTGAGTTAAACTTTGTCATTTTAGCAAAATGAAACAATTAGTGGCCTAAACTAATAAGTTTCGACAACAAAAGAGAAAAGGATGGAGAAAGATGGAGAAAATAACAGTACAAGAAATGGCACTTTTGGCGACAAATTTAGTCGTCAAAGGTTTTTAGCAACTAAATGTTTTTTAGTCGCCAAAAGTTTTCAAATAAAATTAATTTTAGTTTTCAGCGACTAAAACTTTTAGTCATGAATAAGTTTTAGTCACAATATTACTACATTTAGGGACCACAAAATTTAGTTGCCAATTTTTTTTTTTCATTTTATTTTATTTTTTTGCTACTAATTATTTAGTAGCCCAAAGTCTCATTTATTTTTGGCTACTAAATAGTTAGTCACCAAAAAAAATTATTTTTCATCTTGTTGTTTTAGCTACTAACTATTTAGTCGCCTAAAGTCTCATTTATTTTTGGTTACTAAATATTTAGTCACAAAAAAAATTTATTTTCATTTTATTTTTTTTAGCTACTAAACTATTTAGTCGCTTAAAGTCTCATATAATTTTGACTACTAATTTTTTAGTAAAAAATCTTTAGTTTCTTTCTGGCTACCAAATATTTAGTTGCTAAAAATATGGGTAAATTACACTTTGCACCCTTGCACTTTACACAAAATTTCACTTTAGTCCCTACACATCAAATTGTTACACTTAACCCCCTACACTTTTGGTCAAGTGTCACATTGGCCATTCTGTTAATAGTGAGGCTAACATAAGTTATCCTTTAGGGAGTTAAGTGTTACAATTTTGATCTGCAGGGACTAAAGTAGGATTTTGTGTAAAGTGCAGGGCTGCAAAGTGTAATTTATCCTCACATGTTTTTCATGTGACTAACCTCTGTTAATAATAAGGCTAACAGAAGGGCTAAAGTGACACTTAACCAAAAGTGCAGGGGGTTAAGTGTCATAATTTGATGTGAAGAGGCCAAAGTGAGATTTGATGTAAAGTGTAACTTACCCCTAAAAACATTGATTTCCTGTTTGGCTACCAATTGGTTAGTCACCAACGAGTTCATTTTTTTTTTCTTTTTTTTTTTTCAGCTACTAAACATTTAGTCGGCAAAAGCTTTATTTAGTATTTTTTTATTATTAATAATTTCTCCACAACCTGTATTTATTTCGTGCAACCTGCAATATAAACAAAACAATAGTATGTATATAGACATAAACCAAGGCAAGCAATTTATCATCATGTGTCTCACTTTTAATTTTTCTATTTAACCACACCAAGGAAAAAAAAAGAAGCAAACCATAGCCAAATTTAATGATATCTGAGAACAAAAGATCTGGACACCTAAAGAGAATCAATAGAAGAGAGAACCAATCAAACATTTTAGATTCTTGTTTATTCTTTTCTGGCAACGTTAAAATAGATAGTTATGCTAAAAAAATATATGCATTCTAATTTGTCAAGTGGATGTTATTCCTAACTTTTATCGTAGAAATAACCAAGTCATATGACTTCAATACATCAAAACCATAAACAATAATAATAATTCAATAACTTTCAAAATATCTACAAATTAGCAGCATCAAAAGTTGGATTTTAAAATAATTTCTACTTCGTCAAAAGGATTAAGAACAATTTCAATTTTGTTGCTTAATTCCATAAGAAAAACACAAAAATGAAGCCTAAAAAGGATTCGAAAACTCAAAATATTGAAAAAAGGATTCACCTTTTAACACCATGTATTCATAAGAGACGATGTTACAAAATTAAAATGTATTCAGCTTGAAGAAGCCATCTTAAAATATGTTTTGCACTATTGTCTACTTTGCAATTATGCTATGCTACTGTGTGAGTAATTTTCTTACCACACTGCCCGCCTAGTAATCAGCTGGAGAGCATTGGCAGAATAGATGGTTTTAGCAAACCTGTAACAGAAAGAAAAAGGCTCCGGCGGTGGCTCTTCCACCCGGGGGCACTCCGACGATCAAGTCAGTATATCTCTCAAAGATAATCAAGTATTAAACTCACAAGCTTGAGTATAAAACTGTGTACCTTAGACCCATGGGGGTGCCTCTCTTTTATAGTTTACTCAATCCAAGTCCTACTAGAAGCCTGACTTCTATGGACTCCAATTTAATACTTACTTTGGACTCTTCAAGAGATAAAGATAAACTCCCTAAGAGCTTTATCCTTATCTTGGCTGAGTCTCCTCTTTGTCCCCTATCCGCTTATCTCGGATTCCGATATCTTCGGAGGTAATCTCGGCAATTCCGCGATCACCTCGGCGTGACTTCTACGACATGTGGCACTTCGGCTGACACGTCGGCGTCACCATGCTATGTGTTGGTACTTAGAAAATATATCCCCACAACTGCCCCCTAGGTTCTATTACCTCGGCATTTTGAGGTGATGGAACCTATATCGATATATATTTTTTCTGCATAGTGGCTCAAAAACTGTTTTGGCCGAGATAATTCTTTTTCAAGCCGATGTGTTCTCTTCGGAGAACAAGAATTCAAATGAACTCCACCACGCGCATGAGCTGTCATGCATATCTAACCGTTCCTTTTACGTGCTTTGTCTTTATTGGCCCGTGTCAGTGACGCGCCTGAAAGCTGTCTTTCACTCGTCTGTGCCATCTGACATGTGCGTTGCTCCAAGCGTAATAAATGCCCTGCTTTTGCCGCCGTTTCAAGTTTTTTTGATAAAACTTTTATTTCCCTCTTCCTTTCTCCACTTTTTGCATTTTGATTTCTTGCTTTTTCTCTCTCTAAAAGCTCTAGCATTCTTCGAATCTGCCATTGCTCTAAGCCCCAAACTCTGCGATCGTCTTTATTCTTCCATTCCTGCGAAGCTTTTGCCACTGTTACAACTGTCGTCTGATCTCGGCGAATATCACTCCGACTTCATTTTATTTGGTAAGCAACTGGCCCCCTTACCCTCTTTTTCTAATTCTTGATTGTTTCTGAAATTTCTTGCTATTACTGTTCTTCTTAGTCATTATTTGTGAATCATTCACCTGAATGCGTCTTATTTCATGATTTTTCACATGCGTTCATTCATGATTTCACTTATCTCTTGAACACTTGCACTATTTCAACACTTTTCTTGCCATAATTCTTGACCTTTCACTTCTGTACCTCTTTCACTTTTGAGAATCATACCTTTGTTCTTGATTCTGAAACGTCATTCTTTGTTTCTTGTTTTCTGTTTTTCCTTTCCAGATCTGTGCCTTTGATCTTGTTCTTCATAGTTCTTAGGCTTGGGATTTGTTTGTAGAACCTTTAATTTAGGGAAAACTGAAACAAACCGTATCAATACTTACCTAGGTTGTTGCCGAGGTTCCAATAACTTTTTAAGCACACCTCCTTGCTGAGACCTAGCCCCCTGACTTTAGGCCGACGTTATGGGTATGTGGAGACATCGGGTAAATTCCCCAACAAAACTCGAATACTTTAGGCATGAGTTCTCCATCCCAGCCGATGTTCACCTTAGGCTAGCTGGGGATGGTGATTCCATCATGCCCACAGATCATACGATGCCCTTTCCTATTGTAGCCTTTACTGAATGTGGACTCCGGCTTCCACTCAATCCCCTCTTTCGCGAGGTTCTCCACTACTATAGGTTGAACCCTATGCAACTTACCATCAACTCTTATCGAGTGATTAATGGTATCATAACCCTGGCTAGGCAAGAGAACGTTAGGATCACCCTTGCTGATATCCAATTTTGTTATACCATGTGCCCCCTTAACCTGAAGGAAAGAGGTTATGTCTACTACCTAAAGCCGAGGTCCACCGAGTTCAAAATTGTAGCCGACCTCCCGGATTCCAACAAGGGAGCCGGGGATGACTTTGTCATTGCTTCAGGAAATTGGGAATTTGGCCCAGACGAAGATGTTCATCTTTACCCTCTTCCTCGAACAGTTAAAGAGGGCAAGGGTAAGAGCCCAGCATTAATACTTAGTTATTTCTTAAGTCTTTAAAACTTTGTCTGTTTCTAATGTCTGTTTGTTCTGCAGATCTTCATCAGCCACCAAAAAACTTTCGCCAATCGTACTTCCCAGAAAAGATTTAAAGAAGCTTCTTGATCTTTCAATTCACAAGCGCAAGGCTCCCCTGTTACTGAATTTTATTCCGACATACAAATCCACACTACCCGACGTCCCAAAAAGGAAGAAAAAGAGTCTTTCTTCACCTTCTGCCACAACTCCTCCTATTGCTTCCATATCACGAGTAGACGAAGGATCCACTTCTGACCCAGTCGATCTGCCATCTACTTCAGCTCCATACTTAGTCCCAATACCAGAAAGAAAACGTCGGCGTCGACTTGTCAAGACTGCTGAGATGGGTCGCGCGAAGCCTATTGCTGTAGATCTTTTAGCCAACTTACCTGCCGATGTTGATGCTGTTCCAGCTCAATCCATGCCCCCACCAAAGCCACAAAGAATCATAAAGGCTCAGCCCAAGGCCAAAGCCGCTGAGGTTGAGGCTGAGGACGCTCTGCCTATCTCTCAGTTGCCCGAGAATAGAAAGAGTACCTCTACTTCTGCCAAGAGGTCTGCTGAGGCCCAACCATCAGAATCTTCAAAGTCAAAGAAGCCGAGGTCCTCCTCTGCAACGACTTCAAAATCCAAAGTGCCAAACGTCCCCTGGACGCCCGAGATTACCCTGGAGGACAAGCCGGTCATGGCTACTGATAGCGCCGATGACATTAATGTCGGCGTTGCCCTTAGTACAGCTCTTGTTCTCCCAGGTGATCTGGAAAAGAATGCTGGAATGAGTGAGTATGAAAATTACGCTTTCATGCTTCAACACTGTGTTCAAGTAAGTGTCTTCACTTGGTAACTTGTTTTTTCCTCATTGTTTATAAAACTTTTGTAATAACTTCTCGCTTTTGTGTTCTTTCAGGTTGTTCAGCATGCCCACTCCTTCTCCATGCAATCTATTGAGAACAGGGAGAAGTTAACTAACTTGCAGAAGGAGTATTTTGCCCTCCAGAAGATCAACAAGGGTCTTCAAGTAAAAATGAAGAAATTGGAAGACTAGGCCGAGGCTGCCACTAAAGCCCAAACTTTGGCCGAAGAAAAGGCCGAGGCTGCTGAAGCTATAAAGAAAGTTGCCGAAGCGCAGAAAAATGAAGCCGAGGAAAAGGCGACCCAAGCCGAGAAGGAACTTCAGGAGACCTTGGCCACAAAAAAGGCTGAAATCAAAGAAGCTGATGAAAAGGCTTATGCGCAGGGCATGACCGACGTCACTGAGGAGTACAAGCTTCAAGTCAAGCAAGCATGCAACAGGGGATTTTCCCTTGGTTGGATGTCTCTGCTAAAAAGACTTGATCTCCCTGCTGACTCGCCTTTCCGTAATGCCGACGCTATTCCTCTTCCATTTCCTCCTCTTCCACCAAGTCAAGCCGAAGAAGAATTTGGGTCTGAGCCTGAGGATGAAGATGATCATGATGCTGAGGCCTTGATGAAGAAACCCAAGGGTGATGCTGGGGTCAAGTCTCCTTCTCAAATTGAGCCCATTCTGGACTTAACCCAAGATGAGGAAATTGAGGAGGTACCCAAGGAAGTTGATATTGGGACGTTATCTTCCGACCTCCTCCTGGCTGAAAGGAATCTTACTAAAACACTTGCTGAGATCGATGCCGAGCTGGCTGTAGCAAAGGCTGCCGAAGTAGTTCCTCAGGAATCTGCCGAGGTAGTTCTTCAAGAATCGGACGAGGTCCAGACCCAAATTCTTTCTGAAGCCGAAAAATCATAATCTTCCCTATCTTTTGTACTTGTCTTCTTTTGTGGACAATATAAGTTTCTTTGTATGGCCGAAGTGCCTTTTCCTGTAAAAACAATTTACTTCTGGTACTCCGTAGTGCCTTCTTCAATATGTAACTGCAACTGTTTTTTCTATAGATGTTTCAATCTTTGTAATTTTCTGTTGATTGCTTCTGCATAGTTCTATACTTAGAATTTTTTGCATGCCTTTCCATTTTGCTTCCTTTGTGCAATCTTCTCGGGGTTACATACCTCGGGTATAATAGCTACAAAACTTTTACTTCGGCAAGATACTGACCTGCAAACTTTTCATAAATTCTAACAAGTGTGAAACATATACTACTCAATGTTAACTTTGCAAACTTTTTCTCAAGTTTCAACAAGTGTTTAAACAGTGATCTCAATCTAATCTACTTGTAAATTGCTACAAATTTCAACAAGTGTTAACATATACTGTAAACTGTTCGCAAGTTATAACAAGTTTTAAATAATGGCCTACTTGTAAATTGCTGCAAATTTCAACAAGTGTTTAAACAATATACTTAGCTTTTACCTTAACCTGTAAATTGCTGCAAATTTCAACAGATGATCACATGTCGGTTTAACATTATCTTGTAAATTGCTACAAAATTCAACAAGTGTTAAGCATCTTCTTTGGTTGGATCAACCTGTAGATTTCTATAAGTGTGTAAACTATAACCTCGGTTTCACTTCGGCTCGTAAATTGCTACAAATTTCAACAAGTGAAGAAAGTGTCTCTGTCTTCTCTCTACCCCCAATGTGAACCTGAGTTCTACTTGGGTTCTCATTATTCATGTCTCCAAAAACATAAGTATGTAATTTTATCAGTCATATGTGTTGAAAGAACTCTGAAAAAACTTTATTAAAGACATCGGCAAAAAATACTGCACATCTAATGATAGAAGAATTTCAAATTACAAGTGTTCCAAGGTCTTGGCAGTGCTTTGCCCTCATTATCTTCAAGCCGATAGGCTCCATTGCCTAATACCGAAGTAATTCTGTAGGGTCCTTCCTAGTTTGGTCCAAGCTTGCCCTCTCTGGGATCTTTTTTGTTGCCGACGACTTTTCTCAAGACTAGGTCGCAGATTTGAAAATCTCTTGGATTGACCTTTTTGTTGTAAGCTCTAGCAAGTTGTTGCTGGTATACTGCTAGCTGAATTGCAGCCTTTTCTCTTCGTTCTTCTAAAAGGTCCAGATCTCGGGCTAAGAGGATGTCGTTAGTGCCATTCTCTACTCCCTGGGTCCTGATCCCTGAGATGCCGATCTCCAATGGGATGACAGCTTCTGTGCCATAAGCCATGGCAAAGGGGGATTCCCCAGTTGATCTTCTCGGCGTAGTCCGATATGCCCAAAGCACGTTGGGTAATTCATCTACCCACTTTCCTTTTGCTGCCTGCAGCCTCTTCTTTATTCCATCCAAAATTACTTTGTTGGATGCTTCTGCTTGCCCATTACTTTGGGGAAAACTTGGTGTTGAAAAGTAATTTTTGATTTTGAATTTTGCACAAAAGTTCTTGATGAGTTTGCTGTCAAACTGTGTTCCGTTGTCGGCAACTATTGCTCTTGGAATCCCAAATCTGGTGATGATGTTTTTCCATATAAATTTCTTGACGTCCACATCTCGGATTTTGGCAAGAGGTTCTGCCTCTATCCATTTGGTAAAGTAATCTGTTGCCACCAGCAAGTATTTTCTCTGCCCAGTTGCCTGGGGAAGTTGCCCGACAAGATCCATGCCCCATTGGGCAAACGGCCAAGGGCTGGATACTGGGTTCAGGTCAGCAGCTGGCTGATGTATTAAAGGTGCAAACCTTTGGCATTGTTCACACTTCTTCACGTAGGCTTCAGCATCCTTTTGCATATAGGGCCACCAATACCCCTGGGTAATGGCCCTGTGGGCTAATGATCTGCCCCCAGCGTGGCTTCCACAAATTCCTTCATGGATTTCATAGAGGAAATCTTCAACCTGCAAAGGGTGTACGCACCTTAAAAGGGGTCCAGTGAAGGATCTTCTGTAAAGATGTCCATCTTCTGTCAGACAGAATCTTGCAGATTTCAATCTGAATTTGTGTGCTTCCTTACGATCTTCTGGCAACTTTCCTTCTTTCAGGAATGCGATAATTGCATCCATCCAGCTTGGCTCCATGTCCACACACATTGCTTGCTGCTTTGTGCTCTCTGCTCCTATGCTCGGGCCCGACATGTAGTCGATCATAATTGTTCTTGATTTTCCAGTCTGAATTGAACTTGCCAGGTAAGCCAACGCGTCGGCGTGGGTGTTGTCATCTCGGCTAACCTGGAGCAGTCGGCAATTCTGAAATAGGGTTGCCAATCTAATGACCTCTTTTGCATATGCCGACATCCTTTCGTCCCTGGTTGCAAATTCACCTGTTGACTGGTTAACAATAAGTTGTGAATCACAAAAAACTATTACCTCATCTTCTTTTGCTGCTGCTGCTAGTTTTAGCCCTGCAATTAATGCTTCGTACTCTGCTTCATTGTTTGAGGCCTTGAACCCCAAACGGATGGACTGTTCTATTATTTCTCCATCGGGAGATATCAGCAGTACTCCTGCCCCCGCTCCTTGACGGTTTGAACTTCCATCGACGAAAAGTCTGAATGAATTGCCGATGTAGATACTGCAGGGTCTGAGTTTTTCCTTCCTTTGCTCTTTTGCCTTTGGCTGGGCTTCTCCTTGCTTGCTACGATACTGCTCATCTCGGCTCAACGGAGCCCGATGTTCGATGGTTTCAGGTGTGAATTCTGCCACGAAGTCGGCCAAAACTTGGCCCTTTATTGCTGTTCTCGGCCTGAACTCCAGCTCATATTGGCCCAGGGCCACTGCCCATCTTGCTATCCTTCCTGTTAAGTCTCCTTGTTGCAACAAGGACTTCAGTGGGTGCTCTGTTAGGACCACAATCTTGTGCGCCTGAAAATAATGGTTCAACTTCTTTGAAGCCATTACTAAGGCCAGCATTAATTTCTCTAGTGGTAGATACCTTGTTTCTGCATCGGCCAAGGTTTTACTTACATAATAAACCACCTTTTGCTCCCCTTTTTCTTCTCGGATTAGTACTGCACTTACTGCGTGTTGTGAAACTGCCAAGTACAAAAACAGTTTTTCCCCTGGTTCTGGATTCGAAAGAACCGGAGTTGTGGTCAAGTACTTCTTTAGGTCGGCTAGAGCGGCTTCGCATTCTTCTGTCCACAGAAAGTCTGTGGCTTTTTTCACCAGGTTGAAGAAGGGTCTGTATTTATCTGAGCTTCTGCTGATGACTCTGTTTAGGGCTGTGGCCCTTCCAGTAAGCATCTGAACCTGTTTCGCCGACGTCGGGCTCTGCAGCTCTAAGATGGCCTTGATTTGGTCTGGGCTGGTCTCTATGCCCTTTCTCGTTACCAGATACCCTAGAAACTTACCTGATCCAACTCCAAACGCGCACTTTGATGCGTTGAGTCGGAGTCGGTATGTTTTGAGTATATCAAAGATCTTTTTTAGGTCGGCAAGATGTCCCTTAGATTCTTTGGTCTTCACGACCATGTCATCGATGTAGACTTCTACCGTTTTGCCAATCAGGTGCTTGAACATCTTTGTTACTAACCTTTGGTAAGTTGCTCCTGCGTTTTTCAACCCAAAAGGCATTACCTTGTAACAGTACAAGCCATGTCGGCATTACCTTGAGTATATCAAAGATCTCTTTTCAGTACTACTGTGTTGGACAGCCATGTCGGATAGTGAACTTCTCGGATGGCCCTAGCTTCCAGAAGTTTGTCTACTTCTTCTTCTACTGCTTTGACGTACATCAACGTCGGTCTTCTGGCTCGTTGAATCACAGGTTTTGCCGACCTGTCGACATTCAGTTTGTGACAAGTGACCTCGGGGTCAATGTCAGGCATTTCATAAGGTGTCCAGGCGAACACCTCAATGTTGGCTCTCAAAAAATCTTTCAATTATCTTTCCTCTTCTTCGGCTAAGCCTGAGCCGAGAAGAAAGAAGCGTTCTTCGTCGCCCTCCCGGACAAGGATTTTCTTTAGTGTTTCTTCACTCTTTTCGGTTGGCTCCTTGCCGACATCATCTAGGACCTCCATGTCTTCGTCTTCAATTTCTGCCTCTTTTGGCTTTTGAATGCTGCAAGTAGTCTTCATTGCTGCCATGGAGCAATTTTTTGCCTGCAGTTGATCTCCTCTGACTTCTTCAATCCCATGCTCTGTTGGGAACCGTAGTAGTTGATGCAGTGTTGAGGGAACTGCCCCCATTGCATGCAACCATGGTCTTTCTAAGATGATGTTATATGGTGAGGGTGTGTCAATCACCATAAATTCTGTCTTGATCTTCTTAGTACCAGCTTGTACTTCCACGCTTGCTGCGCCCAGCGGCCATGTCGGCGTTCCATTGAAGCCGACCATAGGGTTGCTGGATCGTTCCAGGTCGTCTGGGTGAAGGCCCAGCTCCTTGTAACATCTGACGTACATGATGTCACAAGAGCTGCCTTGATCTATTAGGATGCGTTTCACTTGGCATTCCCCAACCTGGAGGGATACCACCAAGGCATCATTATGTGGATGTTGGACGAGCTCCAGATCAACTTCAGTAAAGGCTATCACTGGCCCTTGGCACTTTTCTGGCCGATGTTTTTTTTCCCCGATTTGGAGACATGCTGTAAATGCCTTACCCTCTGGGTCTCTCCTCTGACTTCGTTCTCGTTGACCCTTGAGTGGATCACATTAACCACCCTTGGTCCTCCTACTTGTGGTTGCTGTGCTGGAGGTGGTGGAGCTGCTGGTGCTTGAGGCAATCTTGCCTGGTTTTCGTTCACCTTTGAGTGAATTACATTGACCACCCGTGGTCCTTTTAGGCGGTGCTGCTGGTGCTTGAGGCAATCTTGCCTGTTCTTCTCTTGTCCTGGCCTCATCAACAAGGTCCCTCAGATGGCCTTGCCTTACCAAGTCTTCTAAGTGTGCTTTTAGGGCTCTGCAACCCTGGGTTGGGTGCCCTTCTTCATTGTGGTAAGCACAACGCCTACCCATGTTTCTTCCCATGAATTCTCCTGGTGCTCTTGCTGGAGTTCTGAAATAAGGTTGGTTTCGTATTTGATCCAAGACTTTATGGATGGGGATTCGGAATACCGTCGTCACTGTCTGTTTTCCCTTTAATTCCGTTTCTTGTTTGGGTGGTCCGTTGTTACCTCGGCCTCGCTTCGGCGAGCCGTTTGCTTTTTCCTACTTTATCTCTTTGTTTCCCGATGTATCTTCCTCGGCTCTGGCGTACTTCTCAATTCTTGCCATGAGTTCTCCCATGCTTTTTGGCAGTGTTTTTGCCAAAGACTTCCGTAGTGGGCAGTCATCTTTCAGGCCTTTCTTGAAAGACACGACCGCCACCACTTGGTTGCATTCCGGTAATCGATTGAACACCTCGTAGTACCTCTTCGCGTAGGCCCTAAGGCCTTCTTCCTTGGTGATTCTTAAAGCCATCAGGGCGTCGACCCTCAAGGGTTGTAGTTTGTTCGTCACAAACCTGGCCACAAACATCTCGGCCAGGCCTTCCCACATCTTTACGCTTCCTTTTGGCAGTTTATGGAACCAATCGGATGCAATTTCCCCAAAGGACGAGGGAAATACTTTGTAGAGCAACGGCTCGTTCCCACTGTATAACGCCATTGAGTTCAGGTATAGCCCAACATGAAAGTTGGGATCTGACTTACCATCATATATTTGGAACCTCGGCATACTGAATCTCTTTGGTGCTTTAAATTTGTCTAGTTCCACCGAGAATGGTGTTCTCGACTTAACTGCGGAAGTCACCTCGGCTTCAACATTCTGCTGCCTCCTTTTGAGGTAATCCCTCAAGTCTTCCTTACTCCTTCCTGGAGCTCGGCTATCTCTGGACTTCAATCTTTTTGGCACACTACTTTCAGCCTCGTGGTGGACCCGTTTTGATCTTTCTCCATGGGTTGTGTCAAAGCAGAGTGCTTGGCCTTAAACATTACGATGTTCTTTGGGCCTTGGGTCCTTCATGTGATGTGTCATTCGGGACTCTTCTTGTCTTGGCTCCTCTCGTCCGACTTCCCTGGAAGGTCGGTGAGAGTGGCTTTCACTCCTGATGTGCTGAGGGGCTTCGGGGATTGCTTTTCTTTCTCCATTCTGGGTATTAATTGCCGGCATTGGCGTATCTTGCAGCGGGTATGGTGGCTGCATAACATTGTTTTGTATCATGAAGTTGACCACTGACTGTAGGTCTGCCAGTTTGTTTGCCAAGTCTTTTACTTCCTCATCCCTTCGGAGGCACCTATCTCTCCATACCTGAAGGTTATCTTCATTATAATACTTACTTTGGTCTGCCCTCTTCGAAGCGTCGCCCTCCTGGCCAACGTCTCTTTCTCCGTGGCCCTGGTCATGATTTTCTGTACTGTGGTTGTCTCCTTCAACGTCAAGGTCAATTGGTCTGCCACTCCCAGCAGGAGTGTCGCCCCCAATGTTTTCCCTCTGTCCGTCACTGGCCATCTATTCTTCTAAGATTCCCACAGATGGCGCCAAATTGTGTGGGTAAAAATCTGACCACACTGCCCGCTTAGTAATCAACTGGAGAGCACTGGCAGAATAGATGGCTTCAGCTAACCTGTAACAGAAAGAAAAGAAAAAGGCCCCGGCGGTGGCTCTTCCACCCGGGGGCACTCCGACGATCAAGTCAATATATCTCTAAAAAATAATCAAGTATTAAACTCACAAGCTTGAGTATAAAACTGTGTACCTTAGACCCATGGGGGTGCCTCTCTTTTATAGTTTACTTAATCTAAGTCCTACTAGAAGCCTGACTTCTATGGACTCCAATTTAATACTTACTTTGGACTCTTCAAGAGATAAAGATAAACTCCCTAAGAGCTTTATCCTTATCTTGGCTAAGTCTCCTCTTTGTCCTAGGACTCTTGTCCCCTGTCCGCTTATCTTGGATTCCGATATCTTCGGAGGTAACCTCGGCAATTCCGCGATCACCTCGGCGTGACTTCTACGACACGTGGCACTTCGGCTGACACGTCGGCGTCACCATGCTATGTGTTGGTACTTAGAAAATATATCCCCACAGCTACTACAATGGTTATGGGTCTTATTGAGTAGTATTGAGGATTAACCTTTCCTATACACTAAACAAAGCCTTCAATACTCAGAGTGTTTCCCATAGAATGCATTACTATATCATAAAACATAGGGTTAATTATACTTTACCCCTTTTATGCCATCATGAATCAGGCTCCTCTCTCTCTCTCTCCCCCCCTATATATATATATATATTTTGTTTCTTTTCATTTTTCTTTCTTTTTCTCATTCTCTTCTTCTTATTCTCCCTCCTCATCCCAAGGCAACAATCAGCAGTTGCATGCTCCAGCAGACCACCCACTCCTTCCTCCACCTACATTATAACTGCCTTCTCTCTCCGTTTTTTTTTAATCTTTATTTTATTTTTGACGTGGCTAAGCCCATAAAGGCCATAGCCTACTATAAACAACCCAAGCCCATCACTTGGAGCCCAGTACATAACCCAGCTGGTGGAGTCCAGAACAGCTAGAATTCAACATGGCACAAAGAGCTAATGACATTCAGACATATGGCAGGCAAAGGACAAGCCACATCAGCAGACAAAGATCTGCAAAGTTATTGCCACTGCACATCACCATTAATACAGCCCATCACAGCATTTATTACGGCAACACCTCTCCGTCAGAACAGCACCACCTTACCCTGAACAAGGTAAGCTACAGCATAGACTTTCGGTGAGGAGGGCAAGTCGGAAGGGACAGCGAAATGATTACCAAAGGATATAAGCAAACGTTGAAGACAAGAAGAAGGTTAAGCTTTCTATCTCTAATCTCTCCATCTACAGTCTACTTTTCTTCCTAACTTGCTCGTCGGAGGGTTCACTGGGGGACTACGCCGTTCCCCGTTGAACTTGTTTGCAGGTTATCTGGTGGGCTTGATCATTTGGACGTGGACTTGAGGAGCTTGGACCAGTCCGATCCATTCACTGGAACAAACTGTATCATCAGTTGGCACCGTCTGTGGAAAAAATTTTGCTCCGCGCGCCAGTTGTGCTCATTGTCGCCGGAGACCCTTTCCCAACAACCTCTTCCTCCTACCCATCAAAGTGTATGGTCACGACTAGATCCATGGCTTCCCATAATAACGCTGCCGACCATCAGGCCGACCCCCCTAATCCAAACAACCCACCGTAGTATTTTATCAAGCTTACCAACAGCATTAACCGCATGGCTGAGCAAAACCAGGCCCTGATAAATGCTTTACTCCAAAGAAACCTTCTGAAGGCGCTCCCTCTCCTCCATTGCCTTAGCACGCTCGCCCTCCAGCTCCTTCTGCAGACCGTCAATCTTCACGTCTGCCTCATCCTTCTGCCTGACCAGCTCTTCATTACTGCTCATCGCCTCTTCATGTCGTTCGACCACGACCGCGTAGGCTTTTTGGGCCTCATTCAACCTCTTCTGCTCGCCAGCCAGTTGGAACTCAAGCGACACAACCTGGCGGCGTGTGTTCTCTAGCTCCACCTTGACCGCTTGCAGATCAGCATGGGCACTCTCCCAACCTGCACTCTCCTTCTTCAACTTTGCAAGTTGAGTCTTGGCCTCATCTGCCTTGAGTTTTGCAGCCCCCGCCTTTCTCAGCAGAGCCCCTGCTAAGGTGGTTACCTCCATTTGAGCAGAGTATAACCCCCTCAGCAGCTCAGCCTCATTGAATCTGGCTGCTGAGCGCACGGCCGCCTCCTCCACGATCGCCACCAGGCGATCTGCACCTGCCCTGGCTGGGCCTTCTTCTCTCTCCAGCCGCCCAGCCACTGCGCGAGCATGGTAGATCGCAGTCGTCAGACCGATCCCCCCTCCTTGGGGCGCAGGACCCCCCTGGGGCTGTTCTCCTAACTTTGGCTCAAAGCCAGTTGCCCCACCTTCTGCCTGCACTTCGGGGGCGACCCTCGCGACCCTTGAGGCGATCTCCACCACTGTTGGGGCGATCTCCACAACCTCCATTGTTGGGACGACCTCCTCCACTTCTTGGGCAACAACCCTTCCTGAGGTCTCCTCCACTGCTCCCTTCTCTGCCTCCTTGGCTATGCTGGTCTCTTCGCCCATCACTTCCCTCCTCCTCTTCAAGGCAGGCTTTTCTTGACTCCTCCTCACCCTCATCTTCTTCTTCTTCAGAGCATCCCCCCCATTGTTCGCCTGTTCCTTCACAGGATCCACTAGGGGCAGTCGGGGCAATAAACTACCTAAGTCTTTCTCCCCCAACGGCTTGGGGCGCGGTCGGATCCGCTCTCTCGCGACCGGCTTCGGAGCAGGCCCCAGTTGGGACTCCTTATACTTGTCTTTCTTGACTCCTCCTCACCCTCATCTTCTTCTTCTTCAGAGCATCCCCCTCATTGTTCGCCTGTTCCTTCACAGGATCCACTAGGGGCGGTCGGGGCACAAAACTACCTAAGTCTTTCTCCCCCAACGGCTTGGGGCGCGGTCGGATCCGTTCTCTCGCGACCAGCACCGGAGCAGGCCCCAGTTGGGACTCCTTATACTTGTCTACCCGCGCGAACAACCTCCTTTCCTTCTCCTCCGCTTTCCTCTGCACCTCCAACTCCTCCCTTTCTGGACCCCCTCCCAACGGCTGCGGTCCCAAGTTTAAGGCAAACAGAACCGACGGTAGGACAAGCTTGTCCCACCTTACTCCTTTCTCCTCCCTCCAATCCCTCACCCTCTTCACTCAGTCCTCAGTCGCCTTGTCCAGCTTGGGCTCGACCGACTTGGTGGACACCTTCCAAGTTGTACGCACTCCCGCCACACCATTTGCCGCCACAAAGAACCACCTTGGCCTCCAGCCTTTTACCGAATATGGCAGACCCGCCACCAGACCTCGTCCCACTACCGCCTGCAGTGTAACCCAGGTATCCTACTGACCGGAGGCCTTGTAGTACGAGAAGAACTCATCTACCATCAAGGTCAACCCTTCCGTTGCTTGCGGCCAAGAACTCGCGCACACCATCAATATTTTCCAGGCGTTTGGCATCAACTGACCTGGCGCCGCATCTAGTTTATTCAACACATCAACCACAACTTGAGGCAGCGGTAGCCTCACACCTCCCCGCAATGCCTCCTCGTACAAGCTAAATTCCCCCGGCCGTACATCCGACGCCCTCTCGGTAGATGTCGGCAGCCTCAACCCTATTTCCAAAGGAATCTGGTACTTCCCCCTTATTCCCTTCAACTCCGCTGGTGTAAGAATGGATATGTCTGCCTTTGTATGCCAGTGACCTGGTTCTGCCTGGCTGATTGGCCTTGGAGCTGCTATCATGGTGGAACCATGGGATCGTACCACCAATTCCTCCACCCTCTCCGTCCTGTACTGCTGCGCTAACTCCACTACATCATCATCACCAAGTGGATCCACTCTGGCATTCGCAGTTTCTTCTTGGGCCATTTCTATGGTGCGTCTGCGAATCTCTTCGGATGCAGGTGCAAGGAAATTGAAAAAGTGTTGCAGAGGTGTATCGTGAGCAACAAAGGAATTAACACTTGGAATGTTTTGATTTTTTGTAAACAAGTAGGTGAACTGAATGATGCCAAAAGCCCACGGTTTGCCCGTATTTCAAGGATCCCAATTAATTTTCGCCAGTTTGAAAACTTTTCAAATCATCCGCCAAAACTGTCTTTTCAACACCCATAATGACCTACCGTTTCATTTCTGCTCCAACGCCTAATCTCCCCCCACGAGATGTTGCCACGTGTACGACCACGATCCACTGTCTCCTCTCCTTACCCCGTCTTTTCCACTTCAAATTACCACGCGACACGCCGCCTCTTGAGCCTCGCATCCCTTCACCTTACCTGTAGCGGTCGACCCTCCTCGCGGTCGGCCCTCCTCGTGGTCGCTCCTCCCGCTTGGCCACCCTTCGCGGTCGGTCCATCTCACGGTCGGTCCACCCCCTCGGTCACCTCTGCCGGTCGACCCTCATCCTGCCATTCTCTGACATCCTCATTCCCTTCATTAGTATTCCCTTCGTTGGACTAAAGCTGCGCTCGGGAATGGGGGACTACTGACTTGGCTAAGCCCATAAAGGCCATAGCCCACTATAAACAACCCAAGCCCATCACTTGGAGCCCAGTACATAACCCAGCTGGTGGAGTCCAGAACAGCTGGAATCCAACATGGCACAAAGAGCCAATGACATTCAGACATATGGTAGGCAAAGGACAAGCCACATCAGTAGACAAAGATCTGCAAAGTTATTTCCACTGCACATCACCATTAATGCAGCCCATCACAGCATTTATTACGACAACACCTCTCCGTCGGAACAACACCACCTTACCCTAAACAAGGTAAGCTACAGCATAGACTTTTGGCGAGAAGGGCAGGTCGGAAGGGACAGTAAAATGATTACCAAAGGATATAAGCAAACGTTGAAGTCAAGAAGAAGGTTAAGCTTTCTATCTCTAATCTCTCCGTCTACACTCTACTTCTCTTCCTAACTTGCTCGTCGGAGGGTTCACTAGGGGACTACCCCGTTCCCCGTTGAACTTGTTTGCAGGTTATCCGGTGGGCTTGATCATTTGGACGTGGACTTGAGGAGCTTGGACCAGTCCGATCCATTCACTGGAACAAACTGTATCATCAATTTTTATGGAAGCAATCATAATTTTCTGGACTAAACTAACTATACAGACCCACAGACACATATATATGGTTATATAGATATATACATATACATCTAGAAACCATGGCTTGTCCCCCTCTTTCAGTTCACTACCATGAAGACCAACTGGTATATTTATATATGTATTTCATTGTATGCTGGGCAAATCATTACAGGTTTGGGAATATAATAGTGAGCATTGGTGGCTAATGAAAGAGTCTTTGATAGTGGGCACAAATTAAATAATAAAAATTTTGATTTGCTTATGAAAGCACTGGAAATGGCCTCAATCTGTTATAATCTCTATGAAGCTTATTTCTAGCAAGAAAGGGTTGCTGCAAATTTTCCAGAGAGCTTATTTCCAGCAAGAAAATCTGCCACTCCTATGAACAAATTCACAGCAGTGACAGACTTTCAGTCACTGCTATGAAAATCTGTCTACATTGTTTTGGTCAAGAATAGGAAGCCTTGCAATATAAACTTAGAGATGACAAGCACACAATAACTCTAGTAAATTCACGAGGAAGCAATCAATGAAGTTCAACATCATAGCTGGCATGTACGTCATCGTTGTGCATTTAGCCCCTAATTTCACACCATTTATTGGAATATATCTCCTTTGGTTTTCCAAGGAATATGGTGTACAAGAAGAGGAAATTGGAATCTTAGAACTGTCATAAAGTCTTCTTCTTTTTTTCCCTTATTGTTTGTTTCCTCTCCCTTGTAAATAGTCTTTTTTAATTTTTATTTTTATAAACCCAAAATAAAAAATAAAAAAACGAAAAAAGAACTTGGGTGGCTACTATTTTTTTGCAGCTGATATATAACATTCTCTCAAAGATCACTACAAGAATTTTCACTTTTGGTGACTAAATTTTTAGTCACCAAAAGTCATCTTTAGTCGCCTATAGTCTTTAGCGACTAAATTTTTTGGTCAAAAAATTAGTAGCCAAAGAGTAGTCGGGAAATATCATTGCCGACTAAAGCTAATTTAGTCGCCAATAGGTTGGAAAATTAATTAAACAATACATTTTTGCCGACCAATTTTTCCGTCGCCAAAAGCCAATTATTTAGTCGTCAAAAAAATTTTAGCTACTAAATTTTTTAGTCGCCAAAATCAAATACTAGTGTTTTGGCTACTAAAATTTTAGTCTCCTAAAGTCAATCTTTTTTGGCTACTTAAATTTTAGTCGCCAAATACTATTTCTTTTGGCTACTAAAAATTTAGTCGCCTAAACTTCCACATTTTTTGCTACTAAAAATTTAGTCGCCTAAACTACGAAATTTTTTGCTACTAAATTTTTAGTCACCAAAAGTATTTTTATTCTTCAACTTTTGTTTTTAGCTACAAAATATTTTAGTCTCCAAATGTTTGATTTTCTTTTGTCTACAAAACTTTGAGTAGCCAAAGGTTTGATTTTCTTTTGGCTACAAAACATTTAGTAGCCAAATGGTTGTTTTTCTTTTGCCTACAAAAAATTTAGCAACCAAATGTTTGATTTTCTTTTGGTTACAAAACTTTTAGTAGCCAAATTATTATTTTTTTCCCCTTTTTATTGGCTACAAAACGTTTAGTCGGCAAAAACATGATATTATGTTTTATTGCTAATATTATAATGTGTCCATAACCTGTCTGTATTCCATTCAACCTGCAATACGTATATAAATAAAATGATACATAAACTATCAATCATTCCACAATCTGCATCCGTATACAAAAAATAAATTACTTTAACTGTCCAAGTATATATAAACGAACTATTGTCCAAACTAAAATAATAATTCTATACAACATATACAATCATACAAAAAGTAAAGCCTTCCTCCATATACAAAAATTACATTTACTATACCATGTGAAATGACCATTTGGCATAGTACAAATTACCATCGTAATCTATACCACGACAAAAGGTGATGTATGTACCAAGCCAAAAATACATCTATATACCACGACAAAAAAATCATATATCTGTACGGCGTCAAAAAGTGATATATCTACCATGCCAATAATTATCTGTTCGCTGCCAAAAGTTTTCTGTATCAGGAATAGTTAACTGCACAAAAGCCGGAGACGACAAAAGTATTATATTACTTCTATACAAAAGTACAATTTCTTCTCCATACACCAAAATATCTCTGCAAGTCCATGCAACGAAGTCATCTACAAATAACAAAAAAAAAACATTAGAATTGGACCAAAAAATTCCTAACTTCATGAATGAATTTGGGAACAAGTGACAAATAAAAATAAGTGAGAAGCAACCTTCCATAATGAATCAATTATCAGTCATTGTACAGTCTTTCTAAAGTCTTTTGTTATAAGGAACATTGTTACATAAGTGAACAATCATTACTAAATCTTTCATTAGTAACATAAAGCTAATGTAACAATCTTCTATTTGTATGCAACATATATCCAAATTCTGTGGCTAAACCAATATCAAAGCCCAATGTGAATAGAAAGTATTCTTTTTACCAACTTCCTCATTCTTTGTTTGCAAAAGGCACTTGAATCATTAGATTGGAAATAAAACCATCGGTGCTTATTAATGTATGCCAGTGCCATTTTAGAAAGGATATTAGAACATGTGATAAAAATAATAACACACGTGTGTACGTTCAAAAAATTAGCAAGTTTAAAACAAAGCGTAAACTGAGTTCATATTGGTTTCTGAATATTTTCCCATAATTTTCCATTACTATACATCTCCAATACATTCCGTCAGTTGTCACAACTCCTATTTGTAATGGGGAAGCTGCCCGTGAGAGTCAGACAGAGGTTCGGGGGCTGTTTTGAAGTTTCGCCCCCGAAACGCCCTTTGTCGACTAAGTTTTCGGCGTATTTGGCTCTAAATCCCTACTTACGAGTCCAAATAACATTCCGTCAGTTGTCATAAGTCATATTTGGCATGGGGAAACTGTTTGTTTCGGCCACATGGCGGTTCAAGGGATGGTTTGAAGTTTCGTCCCCGAAACGCCCTTTTTCGACTAAGTTTTGGGCGTATTTGTCTCTAAATCTCAACCTACGGGTTCGAATAACATTCCGTCAGTTGTCATAAGTCCTATTTGTAATGGGGAAGCTGCCCGTGAGAGTCAGACGAAGGTTCGGGGGTTGTTTTGAATTTTCGCCCTCGAAACGCCGTTTTTCGACTAAGTTTTGGGCATATTCGTCTCTAAATCCCAATCTACGGGTCTGAATAACATTCCGTCAATTGTCACGAGTCATATTTGGCATGGGAAAACTGTTCGTTTTGGCCACATAGAGGTTCGGGGGCTGTTTTGAATTTTTGCCCCCGAAACGCCCTTTTTCGACTAAGTTTTGGCGTATTCATCTCTAAATTTCAACCTACGGGTCCGAATAACATTCCGTCAATTTTCACAAGTCATATTTGGCATGGGGAAGCTATTCGTGTTGGCCACACGGTGGTTCCAAGGCTGTTTTGAATTTTCACCCTCGAAACGCCCTTTTTCGACTAAGTTTTGGGCGTATTTGGTTCTAAATCCCAACCTATAGGTCCGAATAACATTCCATCAGTTGTCACAAGTCCTATTTGGCATGGGGAAGCTGCCCGTGTCAGCCACACGGAGGTTCGGGGGCTGTTTTGAATTTTCGTCCCCGAAACGCCCTTTTTCGACTAAGTTTTTGCGTATTCGTCTCTAAATCCCAACCTACGGGTCCGAATAACATTCCGTCAGTTGTCACAAGTCATATTTGGCATAGGGAAACTGTTCATTTCGGCCACACGGCAGTTCAAGGGCTGTTTTGAAGTTTCGCCCCCGAAACGCCCTTTTTCGACTAAGTTTTCGCCCTAGAAGATTGCTTAATGTATTACAAATGCAAATCTAAAAAAAATGACTATATGGATGTCCTTCATTTTGTAGTAAGATTAAGACTCCCTTAAGTTATTTAAATGATTCCCCTGAGTATAGACAACGTAGGTCAACCATTATAGTGTTTGTATTATTACGAACAAAAATGACTAAGTTTGCCCCTTTTTCTTCTTCAAAAGAGTTTAAGTTAAATACATATTGGATTTACATATGAATAGACTGATTACATTTACATATTGGATTTATCATCTTTATTTCCATATTAGTGTCGCCTCTGTTTGTTGAGTAGGGCTTCATCTAAGCCCTAAGGGTAAGAAGATTAGATACATATGATTTCTAGAAATTGTCATACTCTCTTGGAATAGACCTTGAAAAAAAAAAACTTTCTCTACACACTCTCCATCACTTCTTCTCCCCATTTGATCAACCCAACCTTCTATTTATAGAGAAAATACATGTACAAATTCATTCCTCTCCAAATATTTAAGTACTAGTGTATACCCGTGCCTGAAGGCATGGTGTAAATAAAAATAAGTGAACAAAAAGAAAAAAAAAATTAAATAAACAGGGAGGAAAATAAAACAAATAAAAAAAGGGAGGGGGGAGAAAAGGAAAAATAAAAAGAAAAGGAGGAAGGTGGGATCATAGGATGATTCATGGGATTATTCATGGGATCATGGGAGGGTGGGTGAGAAAAAGAAATTACAAATACCATGTTATCAGATTTGTTCTTCAATTGAGCTAACTAGGGGTGGGAAAGTATCCACCAAATCTGCCAAAATCGAACGACCTGAACCAATTTGCCATAGAATAGATGGTTTCAATAGTCTGAGTGAACACTTGCGGATGTATTTTTTTTCAATTCACCTAAGTTCGGATGGATGGTGCTTGGGAGGCCATGAAACCCAATCCGATTCACTGACACTTCTAAGAAAATGAAGTTAGTCTTTTATTCTTTGTGTAGTTTATTTTTTATTTTCCCATTTTTCTCAGCTAACAAAACAAATTAATGAAAAAAACATTTTAGAAACAAAAGATAGGGGGGAACACTTCGGTTCCACAGTCAATACCCTCCGCATAAGACGAAGATTTCAATTACTGGTTTAACTCCATCAGCTTCAAAGGGAAGGAATGATGGATTGTCGGAAAACCTGCGATTCTAGTGCACACTTCTAATTCTAGAGATAGCTGGGTGAGGGTACCATTAAGTTCTCAACTTCCTGGTGTGATATGGTAGGATTTCATTTCTACAACTCCTCTGTTATAGATTTGACATAAGATATATAAGAGACTTATATATCTTATCATGATATGCCCTTTTTGAAGGAATTAAAAAGAACTTCCGTAATGTAGTACATGTACAAGTTAACAAGCAACATAAGAAATTACCTTCAATCTTGAGCTATGCTATACAAACCAAGAAGAAATAGTTATACCTATCATGAATGATGTTGGTTATCACTACTTTAATTAAACAAAATGATTATACAATTGCCATTAGAAATTTCTACTACCCTATATTCAAACAACATGGCATTTCCTAATTGAATAAGGAGGCTATCATTGGAATTGTTTCTGTGATATCTTATTGATTAAATTTACACACACAGAATTAAACCACAGAGAAATCAATTGATTAAAAATTGATTTGACATTGTTCATTCAAATATCATTCATACACATTACACATCATTCACGCACATGAAACAGCAGCAATGTCAGAAATAGGGGGAAACACAGAAAGGGGGACACAGAGAGAGACATAAAGAGAGACATTAAACATCATGTTGCAAGGTTAGTGAGCACAAAATCTGATATGGGTTTCGATCCCAGAATCTGACGACTAACCCTTGGCTGTCTGAGCACACTTCTCCCCAATTTTATTTTCTTTGTTATGTATTGAAACTGGTACTCTGTTTCCAATTGAATTAGACATGAATGCTTTCAAAATCAGAAAAACTTAAAAAAATCTGTTATACATGTATTTGCATAAAATGTTTTCCATATAATTTCATGATCAAATCTTTTATTTTTTTTACATCAATTGGGGGGGCTTATGATGAAAATTCAAATTATCTTAGTGGATTTCAGTGACATATATGGGTTGAGTACATAAACCTAACCAAAAGAAAAACCTGTGATTCAAATTTTCAATTTGTATAATACAGGGGTTCAAGAAAATTCAAATTTTCATCAATCATCTGATTGTTACACACATTGAAGCCTTTATTGTTGTTATTATTACACACACTGAATGATTAAAAATTGCTTAGAAATTGATTTCGGATTGTTAATTCAAACATCATGCACACACATTGCACAGCAAGCTACGGGTCTGAAATGGGGAAAACACATGGAAAGGGGGATACAGATAGAGAGACACAGAGACAGACAAAGACATAGATACACTGTGTCAGAGAGCTCGAGTGAGAGAGGCACAAACGGACTGAGAAGCACAACGCCAAAGCGAGAGGGACAAAGAGAGAGATCAGGAGAGAGAGAGAACCTGTGATTCAAGGGCTAAGACGGTGGTGATTGGCGCCGGTGGCGGTGGATGTGGTCGTCTGTGCGTCGCCTGTACAGTAGAATACGGTGAGGGGGGCTGAGTTCTGTAAGGGATTTGGTGAGGTGTGTGTGATACACTGTGGTTCAGTGTGTGAGATTGTTGCTTATACATCACCAGCAACGCGCGCGCATCACTTAAAGTCTGTGGCGCGAGTTGAAATTTCAACTTTTTACTGACTAAATTATTTTTAGTCGTGAAATGAATGCATGATCAGCCTTTAGCGACGAAATTTTTGGTCGATAAAGCCAATTTCGCAACTAATAAGTATTTTAGTCAGGAAAAAGTGTATAATACATATTTAATTTTAATTTTTTAGCCTAAATTGTACACCAACGGCGACTAATATACTATTTAGTCGCTGAAAAGTCTAATTTTTGCCGACTAATTTAAAATTTAGTCGCTAATTGAGAATATTTGCTGACTAAAATATTTTAGTAGGTAAATATAGAACTAATGCCGACCAAAATCAATTTTAGTCGCCAAAATTAGTCGGCAAAGGTGCTTTCTCTTGTAGTGGATTAGTCTTTCAAACTTATTTTGATGCATTCTATTGTTTAACATGAGTATGATTTTGGGCCTCATTCAACTTCTACTATAAACACAAACATCATTAATATTTACTTAATCACTCCTCTCTCTCTCTCTCTCTCTCTCTCTCTCTCTCTTTGTAACCTATGAACCTAGACAATCAGAAATAAATAGAGAATGGACAACAAGAATGGATTTTATTTTATCATAAATTGCACCTAAAAATCGCTCATGAATAGGTAATTATAAAAAAAATTAATTAATTCAATATGGGCACTACAAAAGCTCATAAACAGATGTCAAACACATGAGCATTGTCCAGTTCCGTTTGAACATTTCGTCAAAAACATGGTGAGCAAAAGGGTCAGAAGACAACAACAGATACAAGCATGGACGAATTTTGTTTGAACATTTTTTCAAGCACATGGTGAACAAGAGGATGAAAAACAACAACAATTACAAGCATAGACCAGACAACAGTAATACATACACTACCAACAACAACAACAACAACAACAAGAACAAAAACCAAAAAATTACATGAACTAGAGCGAAATGGGAAAATCTTCACTCTGGCTAAAAAAAGCCCTAATAAATTAGATGTTCCTTTAATCATTTTATAGAAACCCATTTCAATCATTGGTTCACTGATTTCATGTAAATCAAAACCTTACACCATAAAAAAACAAACCCTAGAGGTAGAGTGAAATGGAGAAACAGAGAGAGAGACAAAAAAACAAAGCCAAGAGGGAGAGAGATAAAGAGAGTAAGAGAAATAGAGAGAAAGATAAAAACCTCAATGTTGAAGCGATGAAATGCGAGGAGCTAGGAGGCGAGCGGTGGCGGTGTGCGACAATGGAAGATCGATGGTGAATGATAGTGGAAGATCAACGGTGAGCGATGAGGTGGTAAAGTGATGGTGAGTCGTCTGTGAGAGAGAGGGAGAGCAAGAGTCAAGAGTCTAGTTTTTGTTTGGGTGGATTGATAAAAACAAATATGAAAAACAAAAAAGTAATACATGAATTGCCTCCAAATCTGAAAAACTTTGCCACCAAAAAATTTGTTATCAATGCCAACTAAACAAAATTTTAGTCGCCAATTGTAGCACTTTTGGCGACTAAAGGTATTTTGGTCACCGAAAAGAAATATTCACCAATTAAATTTTTCGTCTCCAAAGATAAAAGTCAAATTTATGCTTTTTATTTAGTGACTAAATTATTTTAGTAGGCAAAAATTACTTTACAGCGATTAAAAATTTTTTAGTCACTGAAAATGAACATTTGCCAACCAAAACTTTGGTCACCAAAGTTTAATAGCAAACATTAGCCAAAAACGGGTATACCACGACTAAGAAAAATTTTAATAGCCTAAAACATGATCTAATGCCAACTAAAATAATTTTTAGTCACCTATTGTGGCATATTTAGCGACTAATTTTTTTTAGTTGCCAATAATTAAGATACAGCTACTAAAAAAAATTAGTAGCTAAAAATCATATTCAACGCCGACCAATGTAATTTTTAGTCACCTATTCTACAACTTTTGGCAAGTAAAAAAAGTTTAGTCGCCAAATTTGGGCGCCAAAAGTGTAAATTGTTGTAATGTAAAGACAAACTTTCTTCTTGAGAGCTAAAAACGATAGAGAAAAGAAAGAGAAACATGAAGAAAATCAAAAGGAATTCAAATTAATCATTTTGGACTTGAGAATTGAACACTTAGGTGATTTAGAAAACCTTAAGTGAGGTGTTTAAATTGAACTAATATCATTAAGCTATAATTACTCAGTAAATTCTCTTTCTTAGAGACTACGTAAGATTAGTTTGAGTTAAACTTGATCACTTAAGCTGATGAAACAATTAGTGGCCAAAGCTAATTAGTTCCTACAACAAAAGAGAAAAGGATGGAGAAAGGCAGAGAAAGTTAGAGAGAAACTTTCTTCTTAAGAGCTAGAAGAGAAGGAGAAAAGAAAGAGAAACAGGAAGAAAATCAAAGGGATTTCAAATTTATCCTTTTAGACTTGAGAATTGAACACTTAGGTGATATAAAAAACCTTAAATGAGGTGCTTAACTTGAACTAATATCGTTAAGCTGTAATTACTCAGTAAATTCTCTTTCTTATGGAGTAAACAAGATTAGTTTGAGTTGAACTTTGTCACTTAAGCTAATGAAACAATTAGTGGCCTAAGTTAATTAGTTCCCTAAGTTAATTAGTTCCTACAACAAAAGAGAGAATGATGGAGAAAGACGGAGAAAATAGAGAGAAATTTTCTACTTAAGAGCTAGAAGAGAATTAGAGAAAAGAAAAAGAAACAGGAAGAAAATCAAAGGGAATTCAAATTCATCCTTTTGGACTTGAGAATTGAACACTTAGGTGATTTAGAAAACCTTAAGTGACGTGCTTAAGTTGAACTAATATCGTTAAACTATAATTATCTAGTAAATTCTCTTTCTTAGAGACTAAGCAAGACTAGTTTGAATTAAACTTTGTCACTTAAGGTAATGAAACAATTAGTGGCCTAAGCTAATTAGTTCGTACAACAAAAGAGAGAAGGATGGAGATTTTTCTTCAGTGTTCTAAAAAAAAGGCCATAGTCTGTTAGTATTCTCACAGAAAACTATCTTATTAAATGGCTTCAATACCTTGGTAGTATTCACATAAAAAACCAGGCAATGCATCATCACACCTTCCCACCTTAATTTACAAGAGGGAGTTCCACCCAACCACAAGATATTAAGACTTTTTGTCATATTCATATTGTAATGACCCCGTCTACATCAGATGAGTCTCCACTTATAGGTTTAAGCTTTTAAGTGGGTATGAGTTTCAAATAATATATGTTGGGCCTTGATGTGACATCTGTGGACTCCAGAGTTTTTTTTCTTGTTGGATTGGGCCGATATTGTCGTGCGCTTGTGGGCTTCTTAATTTCCTAACAACTGGTATTAGAGCCAATGGTTAGCGATCTATGGGCGGACACTCTTGGTGCATCGATGTTGTTGGGCTTGAGTTTGTATGAAGTCTCTCGATAGAGCAAGAATATCTATGATGACTCTTGATAGAGCAAATAAAATTTCTGGTGCACGTGGCAAAGTTAGACCACGACAAGGTGCCTCTCAAGATGGAGTGTGTGTGGGTTAACAGGAAGTGTGCATATGATCTATGATGAACCTGCTGATGATAGATCAAACTCAAGGGGTTGCAAAGCGAGGCGAGACCCGATGTTTGGTTCACACATGAAAGGGAGATTGTTGGAGCATGTGTGAAGGTAAAATCTCACATCGGATAAAGAAACAAAAGAGATAGGTCTTAATATATATTAGATGAGCTCTCCACTTATAGGTTTAAGTTTTTAAGTGGGTATGAGTTTCAAATAATGTATGTTGGGCCTTGATGTTAAGCATGTGGACTTTGAAGTTTCTCTTCAACGGATTAGGCCAGTGATTGTTGTACGCGAGCTTGTGGGCTCCCCAATTCCCTAACAACTGATGTATTGTTTAGTCTGTGGGCTCGACCCTTGTATTGTTTTTTAATCATAGTGAAAATTGCAACAGCCATGGACATAGCCCTATTTTGGGGTGAACCATGTAGCTTGTGGGCTACCCAATTCCCTAACAATTGGTATATTTTGACCCTTGTATTATTTTCTGATCAAAGTGAAAACCGCAGTAACCGTGGACATCATGGGCGTAACCCTATTCTGGGGTAAACCACGTAGATTGTAGGCTCCCCAATTCCCTAACAACTGGTATATTTTGACCCTTGTATTGTTTTCTGATCATAGTGAAAACCACAATAGCTGTGGACGTAACCCTAACCACATAGCTTGTGGGCTCTCCTATTACCTAACAACTGGACCCTAGTTAAGAGAGTTACATTGTTTTCTGATCATAGTGAAAACCACAGTAGTCGTAAACGTAACCCTATTCTGAGGTGAACCACGTAGCTGTGGACGTAGCCCTATTCTGGGGTGAACCACGTAGTTTGTGGGCTCCCTAATTCCCTAGCAACTGATATATGTAGACATAGCCCTATTCTGGGGTCAACCACGTATCTTGTGAGCTCTTCAATTCCCTACCAACTAGTATATTTTGGTATGCAGACCCTAATAAATGCTGTTCACTCAACCTTAGGTCAAATGGGACACCTCTTGTAGGTTAAGAGAGTTGTATTATTTTCTGATTATAGTGAAAACTACAACAGCCATGGACGTAACCCTATTCTGGGATAAATCACGTAAATTCATGTGCTCTTTGTGTGTGTGTCCGCAGCAGCCGTGAATGTAACACCATTCTAGGATGAACCACATAAATCCTTGTGTTCTTTTTGTGTGTGTTTGATTTGTTTGAGTCGTTTATCTTTCCTGTTTGCTATTTTGTGTCTCACTGGTACTGGTTAGGAAGAATTAATTCCTAACAATTGGTATCAGAGCTTTGGTTTGAGTGGAAGAGATGGCCGCAGACGAAGGAAAGGTTAGAATCGATAAATTCAATGGCATAGATTTTGGATTTTGGAAGATGCAGATTGAAGACTATCTATATCAAAAAAATCTACATCAGCCCCTTTAAGGGACGAAACAAAAAAGATGAAGGATGATGAGTGAACTCTTCTTGATCGACCAAGTGCTGGGTGTTATTTGGTTAACATTGTCTCATAATGTTGCGTTTAACATAGCAAAGGAGAAGCCTACAGCAAGTCTCATGGCAGCATTCTTAAACATGTACGAAAAACCCTCTGCCTCAAATAAAGTTTATTTAATATGCAGATTGTTTAATCTGAAGATGATAGAAGGTGCTTCAGTGGCTGAGCATCTGAAGGAATTCAATATAGTGGTAACCCAATTGAGTTCTATAGATATTGAATTTGATGCTGAGGTTAGAGCTTTGATTCTTCTATCTAATTTGCCAGATAGCTAGAATGGTACTGTAATGGTAGTGAGCAATTCTTTGAGAAAAGAAAAGTTGAATTACAATGATATTTCAGATTTAATTTTGAGTAAAGAAATTCGCACGAGGGATTTAGGAGAAACATCTGGTTCTACCCTGAATACAAAAGCCAGAGGAAGATCAGCACAAAGAAACCCAAACCGCAACATATCAAAATCCAAATACAGAAGCAAGTCAAGAACTAGAGAGCGGCAGAGTTGCTAGAGCTATGGAAAGAATGGACATCTAAGAGGAGATTACCCAGTATTGAATAAGAACAAAGGTAATCAAAATCAAAAGTCTGCTAATGCTGTAACAGAGGAGATTTGTGATGTTTTGATCTTGAGTGTTGACAGCCCTCTTGAATCTTGGATTGTAGACTCTGGGGCATCATTCCATTCTATTTCATAGAGGGAAATCATGAACAATTACATTGGTGGTGATTTCGGGAAGGTTTATTTGGCTGATGATGAACCTTTGAAGATTGTGGGTAAAGGGAATGTGACAATCAGGTTGCCAACTAGATCTATTTGGAAGAAACAAAATGTCAGACATGTGCTTGCTTGAAAAGAAACTTGATTTCTGTTGGACAGCTTGATGATGAAGGTCATGTTGTGACCTTCATGGGTAGTTTGTGGAAAATCATCAAAGAAGCCATAGTTGTTGCTCGTGGACAAAAAGCAGGCACTCTTTACATGACTACGAACAACAGAGATTCAGTAGCAGTTGCTGATGAGAAGGAGGACTTAAATCTGTGGCACCAAAGGCTTGGACATATGTGCCAGAAAATGATGAATGTACTTGCATCTAAGGGGAAACTGTCATATTTGAAATCAGTAGACATTGACTCTTGTGAGGATTGTATCTTTGGCAAGCAAAAGAGGGTTAGTTTTTCAAAGTATCGCAGAAAATCAAAGTCAGAAAAGCTGGAGTTGGTTCATACAGATGTGTGGGGACCTGCACCAGTTTCATCTCTTAAAGGATCATCTTACTATGTTACCTTTATCGATGACTCGATGAGGAAAGTATGGATTTACTTTCTGAAACATAAATCTGAAGTTTATGTTACTTTTAAGAAGTGGAAAGCCTTAGTGGAGACTGAAACAGGTCTCAAAATTAAGTGTTTAGTATCAAATAATGGATGGGAGTCTAAGGACAACGAGTTCAAGAAATATTGTGCAAAAAGTAACATAAGAATGGAAAAGACTATTCGAAAGACACCTCAACAGAATGGTGTTGCAAAATGCATGAATAGAACTCTAAATGAACATGCTAGAAGTATAAGGATACATGTTGGATTGCCAAAGATGTTTTGGGTAGATGCAGTTAACACTACAGCATATCTAATTAACCGTGGTCTATCTATTCCATTAGATGGAGAGTTACTAGAAGAAGCTTGGAGCGATAAAGAGGTAAACCTTTTTTTTCTTGAAGGTATTTGGCTGTGTTTCATATGTACATATAGATTCTACTGATAGAAGTAAACTTGATCCAAAATCTGTTAAATGTACTTTTATTGGGTATGACATTGATCAATTTGGTTATTGGTTTTGGGATGATAAAAATCGAAAAATAATCAGGAGTAGAGATGTCATATTTGATGAGAAAGTAATGTATAAAGATAAGGATAAGTTTGCATCTAAATCTAAATCTGTTACATGTCATGAGCATGTTGAGTTAGAGGAGATTTTGAGACTAATTTGAATAATAAGATTCAGAATAATCCTAAAAATCCTATTCCACATACTAAGCTACGTACTACTACTCCTAAGTTGAGACGGTCAGAAAAAGAGTCTAAATCTACACAGCGTTATTCTCCATCTTTACATTATTTTTTGTTGTTTGATGGGGGTGAACCCGAAAGTTATGATGACGCTTTACAGGTTGATGATCCAACTAAGTGGGAGTCAACTATGCAAGATGAGATGGGTTGACTCATGGCAAACCAGACATGGGAGCTGACTGAATTACCAGTGGGTAAGAAAGCTTTGCATAATAAGTGGGTTTACAAAGTCAAACAGGAACATGATGGGAGCAAGCGCTACAAGGCTAGATTCGTTGCAAAAGGGTTTCAGCGAAAGGAATGCGTTAACTACATTGAAATTTTCTCTCTGATTGTGAAGTTGACTACTATCAGATTGGTGCTGGGAATTGTAGCTGCTGAAGATTTGCATCTTGAGTAGATGGATGTGAAGACAGCTTTTCTCCATGGTGATTTGGAAGAAGGAATTTACATGAAGCAACCACAAGGTTTCTTGACATGCGGCAAAGACGAGTTTGTATGCAAGCTTCAAAAAAACTTGTATGGTTTGAAACAGGCCCCAAAGTAATGGTACAAGAAGTTTGATTGGTTTATGTGTAGCACCAATTTTACAAAATGTCAAGCAGATCATTGTTGTTATTTCAAGAGGTTTGACAAAGGTTATATTATTTTTCTCTTATATGTTGATGATATGATTATCACAGGATCTAGCATCGAAGAGATAAAAGGATTAAAAAAACTTATGTCCAACCAATTTGAAATGAAGGATCTTGGAGCTGCAAACAAAATCCTTGTTATGAGGATTCATAAGGACAAAGCTAATGGTACTTTGAACTTATCATAGGCTGAGTATGTCAAGAAGGTTATCAAGAGATTTAACATGAATGGTACAAAACCAGTGAGCACTCCATTGGCTAGCCGCTTAAGACTTACCAAAGTACAGTCACCAAAGACTGAAGAAGAGCAAGTTTACATGGAACGTTTTCCATGTGCTTCGGCTATCGGTGGTTTAATGTATGCAATGGTTTGTACAAGGCCAAACATAGCACAATCAGTGGGAGTTGTCAGTAGGTACATGAGGAATCTAGGCAAGTAGCATTAGGAGGCAGTGAAGTGGATCCTTAGATACTTGAGTGGTACTGCAAACATAGCACTTTGTTTCAGACGAACCAGTATCGGGTTACATGGTTATGTTGATGCAGACTTAGTTGGTTATGTTTACACATTTGGTGGTATAGCAGTGAGTTGGATTTCACAATTGCAGAAAATTGTGGCCCTTTCTACAATAGAAGCTAAGTATGTTGCTATTACTGAAGCTGGGAAGGAAATGACTTGGTTACAAAATTTCCTAGTTAGTCGAGTAAGAAGCAAGAGATGAGTGTTTTGCATAGTGACAGTTAGAGTGCTATTCATCTTGCAAAGAATTCGGCCTTTCATTCTAAGAGGAAACATATTCAGTTGCAATACCATTTCATTCGTTCACTTGTAGATAATGGAGTCTTGTCTCTTGAGAAGGTCCAAGACAGTGAGAATCCAGTAGATAGGTTGGCTACAACAGTCACCATTAATAAACTAAAGTTGTGTGCAACTACAACTTCAGTTGGTCTTCAAAGTTGATAAAGGAAGATCAAGTTGTTACGGTGTTCTTCTACGTGATGAAGATGATAGAGAGCTTGTGTTATCAGGTTCCAAGTGGGATATTATTGGGTTTGTAAACCCTGATAAGTACTGTACACTCAGTGCTAGGTCAAATGGGGGCTTTGGGTACTTCGGTAATTTTCTTGTTGCTTCCGCGTTACCCTAATTCTATACTTATAAATAGATGAAAGGGGCGCCTCTTGTAAGTTAAGAGAGTTATATTGTTTTATGATCATAGTGAAAAACACAGCTGCCATGGATGTAGTCCTATTCTGGAGTGAACCACGTAAATCCTTGTATTCTTTGTGTTTATGTTTGATTTCTTTGATTCGTTTATCTTTCAAAGTTTTCATTGGTGATCTTGGGTATATAAAGCACCACCACTAGCAGCAACAAAAGTAACTGGGCTTAAGCATTTTGGGTCATGTTGGTAGATCCACAAGATGATTGGGTCAGCAGGTGGTAGGGAGTGACAAAGGTATCAGAGCCGACCAGTGCGCATGACTGTGTGGATCACTGTTTTGGGCTGACCACACGCTTATCGTCGTGTTCTGATTGATTATGGAACCCCACGAGGACGTGAGGGGATAAAGAGGCATATTTAAATTGTGACCAAATTATTTTTATGTACTATGCATTTATGTTCTTTCATGTCACAATTGATGCTCTAACAAAAACTTTGGGGAATTTTTTTTTTTAAATTAAAAAAAAGGGACAATCAAACTGCAGGGATAACATTTCAGAAAATATTCTATGCACCTCAACAAGCTTTTGGATCCAAGAGACCCTCTTCTTAACAGCCGCTTGAGTGCTCCCATCAGTTACTATCAACGTAGAATCCTTAGTTATCACCACCTTGGTAGCAGTACCCAGTACCTCCTTCCAGGCTTCTCTAGGGTCAAACCCATGTCATCTCTAAATACAGTTCTACAAGACGTGGGCTCAAAACGTGAATATGTGAGGAATTTTAACAAATATACCTACAGTTTGACCAAATTTACCTTGTTATGGATGCAAAGTCACTTTTAGGATTTAAAATTAACTAAATTCAAATGTTCTAGCCACTTTTGCCATGATATCATCATCATCAACACCTCAATCATCATAATAGTCAGTCCTAGTTTGTGCCTTCAAATAATATAAAACACTAACTGGTGTATATTAATGTATTTCCTCTATAATAATGTTCTGTTTTGATTTATTATAGACATTATTTACTTCAAATACACAAATTGTGGTGTATTTTAGTGGTCAATCAACTACCTCCAGTCAAGGTAGTGATGTCATCTAAGTAGCGGCACTTGCGCTCGCCAAAGGCAGGAGCTTTAATAGCAGGAGCTTTAATAGCAGCTGCCTTCAAGACACCCCTGAGTTGTTCCTAATTACCGGAGCCAGAGCTTCCTGCTCAATGCCCTCTGTAACTATCACAATTGGGTACTTCTCCTTAACAGCGTTGTCCAATAATTTAAACATCTCTTTTGGGTTTGTGATTTTTCAGTCGGCCAGAAGTAACTGCAACCAAAGCACCCTGTGAGAACTCTCCACAGGACAACGCTGCAAATGTTATGCTTGACAAAGAGTTAACAGCCCTACCTTGCAATCGTGGAACTCCACTATCATCTTCTGTCGATCAGTAACAAAATAAGGGGACAAGTATCCACGATCAAATTGCATTCCTTCTACGATCTGTAAAGCATTCTCCGCATGATTCTCTTTCTCAATTGTTACTACTCCCTTCCTACCCACTTGTTGAAGAGCATCAGAAATCATGTTTCCTACTGCATAGTCGTTCCCTGTGCTTACAGTAGCAACATCTACAAGCCCGTGATCCTCAACCTGCAATATAGTCAATATTTTCAGTTGATTTTGGCAAGCATGAGTGCATGAACTACTGAGTAACGCTCTGTTTATTTCAGCAGAAAACATTTTTCAACGAAAAAAATTTCTATAGAAACTTTTCAGGGCATAGTTGGTGGGTTGGCAGTGGTGGTGGAGGTGTTAGTGTGGTGACATCGGTAACTCTTTAATCCAGAAAATGTTTTTCACTTTCTAAAATTGGAAAATATTTTCCGCATTTTTTGGCATTTGGTACAATGAAAAACCAAAGTCCACGGAAAATGTTTTCCATTGTCAATGAAAAAACAAGCCCTAGTCCCACATAAAGCATAAATGTCTGCTTATATTTTGGTTTGCCATACTTTTTTCTACCCAATTCTTCAATCCTTCCCAGGGAACTAAAAGAAGAATGGAAATACTATATACCTCTCTGGACATCTGTTTGAGCTCAGAAACAAGGGCCTTTGCAGTTTTCTCGATTGCTCGGGATATCTGAATGGGATTCATGCCTGCAGCAATAACCTAGATAATGGAAATCTTTGAGAAATGGCAGATAACACAAAGCTAGTATGGAGAGCAATAGCAACATTCATGTCTTTTAAAACTTCCAGAAACAGCCATACTAACCCTATAATTGAAAAGAAATAAAAATTAAACAAATAAAATAAAAGATAGAAAGAGCAACTTGGAAATGTAACTGACACTAATAAATCTAACATATAGCCTGCGTTTCAACAACAATTTGTATGAAAACAAGTAATTTTATTGCTCTAATGGGAGAGATATACAGCTGATAATATAATGGCATTCCAGTCATACCTTCACACCTTCAGAGATATCATTTGTCTTAGCTCCACCCTGTCTCACCAATCTCACTCCAACATTTTCCAAAGGGTCTTCCAGCTCTATCTGACTAATTAAGGCAAATTAAAGCCATTTAAAAGGAGAAGGGTTGATGCGGAGTTACTTTCTTCTCATGTGGTTGAGGATTTCTAAACCCACGGCTTTTAAATATTTCTTACACCATCAAAGCATGTGTTACCTCTCTTCTTAAGTGAAAACCACACAGTTCAAATAAGATGGAGAATCTATTCATATATTTTAATGAAAACATTAAGATGAAATACAAAGTTTTTTCCTATTATGTAAAATAAAAACAATTTTCATAGATTTGAACTCACATCGGAAAACATGACAAAAAGTAAGCTTTTTGGCACAATTTTGAATTAACATTATATATAAGCTGTGCGGGGAGCAAATATTCAGGCAAGCCCGCACTCCTTTCTTCCAAATTCCTGCCCGTCCGATCGACCTGCGAACACAACGGCGGTGAGCTACCCAGCGGTGTGTGCCCGGAAAACTCCTCCGACGATCAAGTTAGACACACACACAGGGATAGAGAGAGAGAGAGGACTGAGTCGTGTTTAGTGTTTATCTCACCAAAAATGTGTCATCCTCAGTATGGGGGGCGCAGACTCGCTTATATACCTTTTGCGCCCCAAATCTACTCCCATTAGTCTCTCGACACGTGGTGCTGCTATCCAATCTGTCAGCACAAATCTTGCTGAACACCACCTAACCCAACTGCCAGCCCACTCTACTAGGAGCTCGGTAGCCAGATTGCAGCATCTCGGCTGCCAACGGCCATGCTGCACTTCAGGACCAAGTGCTCCAATAGCCAAGCTCATTGAGGCCAAATAGCTCGGCTGACCACGCCTTGCCTTAACCAAGCAAAACCTTTCAGGATAGGCCCGTTTCACCACGGCCCAAACTTGTTCGGCCCAAATCTACCCGGCCATTACCCCGACCCAAACAAAACCATAAACCTCCCTCTCAATTGCCCCTTAATTCCGTCCGCCAAAGCGTGACCGGGATTACCTGTTATGACCGGGGTAAACACTTTCTCAGCTCTCAGTTTTGCAAGAAGTCAACCGGGCTAATTTCTGCGCTCGGTTCCTTGTCTTGCTCGGCCGACGGCTCGTCTGACCTTCCTGTGTCTTGACTTGCTCGGGCGACGTCTCGTCTGACCTTCCTGTCTCTTCAGCTCTGACGCTGCCATCAATGGGGACACGTGTCGTGTGCTGATTGTCCTCGAGCGGCCAACAGTCACATCCCTTCAATTCAAATTTTTGGCGGTCTTCCTCCCTTATATACGCCATTTCCTTCTTCATTTCGTCTTTACTGATTTTTCTTCATTCTTGCTGATCCAGAGCTTCTGCCCTTCCTTTCTTGCCATTACTGAGTTTGTGTTCGAGGAAGTAGCCACTGCTCTTAACTGGTAAGTTCGTCAACCCCTTTTGTTGTTATTTCACTTGGTATTTCGCATAATAGGGCACTAAATCCGTAGGTTTTAGGACATAGGCACCCAAAACCATCCCTGACCCTTCACTCTCTTTGTTGTTCTTCATATTCTCTAATGAACACTGAAGATCTGGGGCGGGGCGGGCTCCAGGTCTTCCTTTGATCCAAAAAATCATTCAGACTGAGCAAATAAGCAGTTTGTCCCAACCTTAGTAAAAACCGGGGTAACCAAATGACTTGGCCGTTCAACCGGGCTAAAATCTGGTCCGCTTAAGCGACCGGGCTCCTTGGTTAGACTTAACGACCGAGGTGGTTTGGCACTCTTCATGACCGAGCTAAAGTCAAGCTCGTTTTGCGCGACCGCACTCACACTTACAACTGCCATCCTTTTCCTACAAAGTCCAAGGGGACCACTGACCAAATATTGAGGCTCTCAAAGACCGAGCAGCCATCAAGACACCAGTCTATACCAAACCACCTCGGCCGAGCTAATCCAGCTGGCTACACATGGGGCGCTTCCATTTCCTTGTTGACACTCCGGCTGCCTTGGCCGAGTTCCGGGAAGACTACAGTATCCCGGCAGATATTCACCTAGAGCTCGCCGAAATTGAGACAACCCCTTGGAGCAGATTAGACCAGTGCCCCTTCACCATGCTTTCCATCATTGAAGAAGGCCTCCGCTTCCCGGTCAACCCTCTGCTGACCGAATTCCTGTGCCGTATCGAGCTAGCACCCACACAAGTATCAACCAACACCTACCGAATAATCAACGGCATCCATGAGCTAAATAACCGGCTAGGGACCAACTTAGGTTTAGCCGAGATACTGTGACAATATACCCTTGGGCACACCGACGATGGCCTCGCCTATTAGTTAAAGATTAGGCCGGGCAAAGAAAAAATAGTGACCGGTACCCCAGACAAAGACTTACACGACGACGACTTCTTCTGGGTGTCCGGCAATTATGAAACGACCAATGTTGAAACGGCCAACGTACCAGGCTGGTTCATTAGCAAGAATTTCGGCGAGACATGTAAGTCGTGCTACCTGGCTCGGTTAATTACCTTTCCTCAATAATTTGTACTCAAACATTTTTCTTCCTTTCTTTGCAGCAATTCAAGCCTTACAAGCCAACTACCACTATCCCAACGAAGAAGCCATCAGGGCCGTGCTCCGTTATCGCAACCGAGATTACAACGAGCTGCTCGGCTACACTTCAACATACCGGTACTCTGCTCCACGCCGGAGTAAGGTCACAGACTTTCTCCGTGCTCCATCACCTCCTCCAGACCCAACACTACCGGACGCGTCCCTAATCCGGTTAACCGAGGCGGAAGAGATGGCAAAGAGAAGCCGCATCAAGAACCTCCTCACAGCAACTTCTACCGAGATACCGAGCGTCATCACCCGCTCTCCAGCTACCGGTCAATCCAGCGGGGCGTGGTTGCGCTAGCATCTCTCGCTGCCGGGCAAGCCAGCCAAGACAACCGTCGGGCTGGGAAATGGCCTCGCGTAAATCCCTCTGCCGAGCTAATTGAAGAGCTGACTACCGAGCAGCCCGCCGTCACCATCGACCCAACACCGGCATGGCGACCGCAGCTCAAACACCGGAGTAAGGATATCCCGGCAACAGCTTCAGTGAAGGGCGACAAAGAACATCTTCTCGCCCTTGACCTCTCCAAGGCCCTTCTCCTACCGAGCGACGTGGTCGGCAGTGACCATGTTCCAGACACCCGGTTGGTGAAGTCGGCCGTGAAGTCCATGACCAGGGTAAGAGTCAAACTTCTATTCAAATTTTCACAAGTGTTTGCACAGTTTTCTCTTTGATCAATCTTTCTTCTTGCAGGCCATCCAGAAGCAACACTTGGTCATGGAGCGCATTCATCGACTGCGGCAGAAGGCGAATGACACAGCCAACCAAGCTCAAAGCCTTCAGGCCGAGCTAGGCCAAGCAAAATCTTCGCTGGAGATAGCCAACGTGGACAACTCTCAGTTGCTCGGCCAACTTGGTGACGCTGAAAAAGAGAGGGATGCGCTCCAGGCCGAGCTGGATGCACTCAAAAAGTCCAGGGAGAAGGAGCTGGAGGACACAAATAATGCCGGCTTCAAAGAGGCCGAGGACAACTACAAAAAACAAGTCTTCGCCACCCAAGATATATACTTCAAAGCGGGTTAGAAGTCTGCCTGCGATCAGCTCGGCCAAGGCCTAGGAACCGACATGTTTGCCTCTCCGCCGGTTGTCTTCCTACCGACCTATCTCGTGTCGTATGCCAACGACGTCTTCAGCGCATTGCAGACTGAGGACGAGGAAGGACTCGAAGGAGAAACCAAGGCAAATACTGAGGAACATGACCGCCAAACGGAGGAGCAGCCCGGCCGAACTAAGATCGGTGTCCAAGGCTAACCTCCAACGGTCAACTTGGAAGCAACCAAGGATGAGTTCACTAACCTTTCCCCCTTAGCTTAGTTTTTTTTTTTTTTTTATACTACTTTTTGTCTGAACATGTAACCGGGCTAAGTTCCCCACCTTTTGTACTTATTTTCACATCAATGAAAAAGCTCTAATTTCATCAAGTGTTTGCACGGTCTTAAAGCTGAGTAACTTCAACCGGACAAAATACTTTGGCAACACTAATCATCTTGCATAACTTAATTAACCGAAAAAGACATCTTGGTTGCAAGCATATAATTGAATAAATCATCAACTGTTTCAACCGGAACAATACATCTCGGTTTGAATAAATAATCAGCATAGTCAGCCGGAGTAAATCATCTCTGTTGCAATCTCAGAGTTGAACAAAACATTAACTCGTTCAACCGGAATAAACCATCTCGGTTGAGAATCTTCAAAGTTGAGCAAATCATCAACTCTTTCAACTGGAGTAAATCATCTCGGCTGAGAACCTTCAAAGTTGAACAAATCATCAACTTGTTCAACCGGAGTAAATCATCTCGGTTAAGAGTCTTCAAAGTTGGGCAAATCAACAACTCGTTCAACCGGAGTAAGTCATCTCGGTTACAATCTCAGAGTTGAGCAAATCAACTCGTTCAACCAGAATAAATCATCTCGGTTGCAATCTCAGAGTTAAACAAATCATCAACTCATTCAACCGAAGTAAGTCATCTCGGTTGCAATCTCAGAGTTGAGCAAATCATCAACTCGTTCAACCAGAATAAATTATCTCGTTTGCAATCTTAGAGTTGAGCAAATCATTAACTCGTTCAACCAGAGTAAGTCATCTTGGTTGCAATCTCAGAGTTGAGTAAATCATCAACTCGTTCAACTGGAATAAATCATCTCGGTTGCAACCTTAATTAAAAAGCAACAATCAGAATGCTAAGGCAAAGATAAGACACTTCTGTATATTGACAAAAAGAATATTACATTCTGAAGTGTAAGGCAAAAAATTCCTTTGAAAAGAAAACAAAAGCTAAAAATAATACAGTTTGAGGTTGGCTGCATTCCATGGCCGGGGTATTCCTCTACCATCCAAGTCCTCCAAGTGGTATGCCCCCTTGCCCGTCAGACCGGTTATCTTGTAGGGTTCTTCCCAATTTGCCCCTAGTTTGCCTTCACCTGGCACCAGGGTATTGCCCATGACTTTCTTCAAGACCCAATCACCTACTTTGAACGGTTTGGGGTGCACCGTTTTGTTGTATTTCCTTGAGAGCTCTTGTTGGTAGGCGGCCACATGGATGAGAGCCTTTTCTCGGTGTTCATCCACGAGGTCCAATTCCAGGGCAATGGCTTTGACGTTCAGTTCGGGCTCAAAACTTTCACTTCTAAAGGTGGGAATTCCAACTTCCAAAGGTATGACTGCCTCTATGCCATATGCCAAAGCAAAAGGAGTTTCCCCGGTAGATCACCGCGGGGTTGTTCGGTGTGCCCAAAAGACGCTGGGGAGTTCCTTAGCCCACTTTCCCTTTGCCTTCTCCAGCCTTTTCTTCAACCCATCAAGGATGGTCTTGTTTGATGCTTCGGCTTGACCATTAGACTGCAGGTAAGCCGAGGTGGAGCTGTAGAATTCTATCTTCAAGTCTTCACAAAATCCTCTTAAAAGGCGTCCGTCAAATTGGGTGCCGTTGTCAGAGATCAGAATTTTGGGGACGCCAAACCGCATTACCACATTTTACCAGACAAACCGCTTGATGTCTTTCTCCTTGATTGTGGCCAAAGGCTCTACTTCAACCCATTTGGTGAAGTAGTCTGTGGCCGCGATGAAAAACTTCCGGTTGCCTGGTGCGGTTGGGAGTGGCCCCACTATATCTAGCCCCCACATCGCAAAGGGCCAAGGGCTGGTGAGAGGAAGAAGTTCCTTGGCCGGCTGGTGGATCTGGTGGGCAAACTTCTGGCACTTCTCGCACTTGCGAACATATTCTGCGCGTCGGCTTGCATGCACGGCCACCAGTAGCCCTGCGAAATAGCTCGGTAGGCCAAAGATCTGCCCCCTATGTGACTGTCACAGATGCCTTCGTGAATTTCATACAGAAAGGCTTCCACGCTGCTCGGGTGCACACACTTCAGGTAGGGACCGGTGAAAGACTTCTTGTATAAAGCGCTAGATGGAGAGAGCCAAAACCGCGCTGACTTCACCCGCACTTTATGTGTTTCCTTCTTGGCGGCTGGAAGGGTCCGGTCCTTGAGAAAAAGGATGATTGGGTCCATCCAAGAAGGACTTAGGTCGGCGTAGAGTACTTCTGTCTGTCCGATTTCCTCAATGCTGGGCCTCGGAAGGAATTCAATCAAAAGAGGGTTGGGAGATGAGTTGTCGACCATATAAGCGAGACTGGCCAACTCATTTGCTCGGCCGTTTTCTTCTTGGCCGATCCGTTGGACCCTGATTGCCTAAAATCGCTTGATGTGGTCCCTGACCAGAGCTTGGTACTTCATCATTCGGTCATCCTTTGCTTCGTAAGCCCCAGAAACTTGGTTAACCACAAGCTGGGAATCACTGTAAACCATTAGCTCGGATGCTTGCATCTGAAGCGCGCTCTTGAGCCCGGCCAAGAGTGCCTGGTACTTGGCCTCGTTGTTGGATACTGGGAAGCCAAGGGTGATAGAATGTTCAATAGTCAGTCCGTCTGGCGAAATCAGAACTATACCCAGCCCGGCACTGTAACGGTTCGAGACTCCATCAACAAAATGTTTCCACATTTTACCAACAAAGAGCTTTCAACACTCTGAGGGGTCTTGAGAGGCTTGAAGGCTGATGGGGTCACGGTTGCTCGGCTGTTCGGCTTCCAGTTCCGTGCTGAGCGGTTCCACTTCAACCCCCCTTGGTGATTCGGCGCCAGACACAGCAAGTTGATCCATAATGCATAAGTCCGTAGGCAAATCGCCAAGTTGAGGTATTATGTCGGCCGCAGGCTCTGTGCTGAGCGGTTCCATGTCTTCCCCCCTCAGTGATGCGGTACCGGACACAGCAAGTTGGTTGGTAATACCCAACTCCGTCATCGCATCGCCGGGCTGTAGTATCGTATTAACTGAAGGTGCCTCGGCTGGGCGCACCAGTTCCGCGTCGCCAACACCGCCAAGCTGTGGTATATCGGTCAGGCTTGCATTCACCTCTTCATCTGTCGTGGCAATATCGACCGGGCATACCGGATGAATTTTGGGTGAGAATTCAGCAACGAAGTCGGCCAAAGTTTGGGCTTTTATGGCGGTGCGCAGCTGAAACTTGACGTCAAATTGTCCCAACTCGACCGCCCACTTAAGAATTCGATCAGAGAAGTCCGCCCGCTCGAATAAAGCTTTGAGAGGGAACTTGGTCCGAACGATTATTGTATGCGCATGGAAATAGTGCGCCAACTTCCTTGAGGCCATCATTAATGCCAACGCAAGTTTTTCCGGCGGCAAGTATCTCGACTCTGCCGGTGACAAGGTTTTGCTAACATAAAAGATAGGGAGGTGCTTGATTCCTTCCGACCGGACAAGCACTGCACTAACTACATGCTGTGAAACGGCCAGATAAAGGTAAAGTTCTTCGCCGGGCTTTGGTGTTACCAACAGTGGCCCCGAAGACAGATACTCCTTGAGCTCGGCTAAAGCCCGGTCACACTCTTCATCCCACGAGAACTTTGACTTCAATGCTTGAAAGAAAGGACGGCGGCGATCTGATGACCGGCTTATAAATCGATTAAGCGCGGCGACCATTCCGGCCAGATGCTGCACGTCCTTAGCCGAGCTAGGCTGCTTCAATTCTTGTACGGCTCTGATCTGTGTGGGGTCTGCTTTGATGCCTCAGTTCGTGACTAGGAAGCCTAAGAATTTTTCGGATCCCACGCCAAAGGCACACTTAGACGCATTAAGGCGTAGCTTGTGTTTTTTGAGAATGGCGAACATCTCAGCTAAGTCGGACAAGTGGTCTGCTTGATGTCGGCTTTTAACCACCATATCATCAATGTAAGCCTCCATTGTCCGGCCGAGCAAAGGAGCAAACATCTTAGTCACCATTCTTTGGAAAGTCGCCCGGCATTCTTCAAACCAAAAGGCATGACTCGATAGCAGAAGAGTCCCCTTGGTGTAGTGAATGAGGTGGTCTCTTGGTCCGGGTCATGCGTGGCAATCTCGGGCAGGCTCGGTTGTCGGTTTTGTAATCCACACAGACTCGCCACTTCCCATTTTTCTTGGGCACCACGACCGTGTTTGAAATCCACTGAGGATAGTGCACTTTTTGAATTGCGCGTGCCTCAAGCAAGTTCTTCACTTCTTCTGCAACTACCTCGGCGTGATGCAGCGTCAATCTCCTTGTTCGCTGAATGACCGGCTTGGCTCCGGGGAAGATGTTGAGGTGATGGCAAATAAAACTCGGATCGAGGGCGGGCATGTCGTAAGGCGACCATGCGAAGACTTCGATATTAGCCATCAAAAACTCAACCGGTTCTTTCAAGGGCGGTAAGGCTTGAGCCGAGCAAGAAGAACTTGTCCGGATTCTCTGTATCAATTCGTACTTCCACCAATTCCTCAACGACTTTGTCCTCGGCCTTAGTACCCATATCATCAAGGACTCCCCGGTCTTCCGGTCCTTCAATCATTTGGACGAAGCCCTTGGCAGCCCGACTCCCGTTCACTGCCACGAAGCATTGCTTCGACATGACTTGATCGCCCCAAATCTCCTCAATTGCCCCCATAGCCGAGGGGAATCTCATTACCTGGCGATAGGTTGACGCCACGGCTTGCATAGCGTGAAGCCATTCTCTTCCAAGGATCAGGTTGTAAGTAGATGGCACCTGCAATACCCAGAACTCCACCTGCTTAACCACGAATCCCGCTTTGACCGGCAGGATAATCTTTCCCAAAGGCCACTCCGATTGTAAGTTGAAACCAACCAGTGGCGAAGTTGCCGGAGCCAAATCTGTATCCCGGAGATTGAGCTGTTTGAATGCGTCATAATACATGATCTCAACCGAGCTTCCCTGATCGATCAAGATCCGTTTGACATTGAATTCTTTGACGCGGAGTGTAACCACTAGGGCATCGTTGTGCGGCGTCTGAATGCGCTCTAGGTCCCTTGAGGAGAAACTGATCACATCTTTCTCTTCGGTCTTTCCCCTCTTGATCGCAGGCTGAACCGATAAAACTTCCCTCATGTGTTCTGCCCTCTTGATCATACCGCGGAGCTCGCATACATGCGCCGGTTCCACTATGCCATGGATGACATTAACAACCCCTTGTGGAGGCGCATCCCGGTCATCCGATCCCCGCGGATCAACCGGAGCTTGATTTGCCTTCACGCCCCCATCAATATAAAGGTCCAGGTGTCCGGCTGTTAGTAGCTCTTCCAAGTGTTGCCTCAAAGGCAAACAGTCCTCCATCCGGTGGCTGCGCTCCCGGTGAAACGTGCAACGGTACCGCGGATTGAAGCCCTTCTGTCCATCGCCCAACTTAGCAGGAAATTGGACATACTCCTCGTCGCGGATTTCACTAAGTATGCTATAGATTGGAATCTTAAAGACCGTGGTGATACCTGTCCTGGCCGTCAACCTTCTGTTTGCATTGGCTATGTCATCCCGGGGGTAGTCATCCCAGTCATTCCCATGTCCCCTACCCCAGTTTTTGCGATTTGAGCCACGGTCCGATTCCTCAGCGCGGTCATGTAAACGGCTGGATTCTTGTCTGACCGCGTGCACTTTGCCAACCAACCTCTTGTCCATTGCTACCAGAGTTGCCTTCGCGATAGATGCTGATGCATCATGCTCCACTCGGATGTGCTCATTGATGCGCTGCATTAGCTGGCCCATAGATGTCGGCTGGTGCATGGTAAGCGAGTCCCGCAGTCTATGTCCGACCGAGAGACCACGCTTGTATTATGTGATTGCAAGGTTGACCGGGCAATCCAAGATCTCGTTGAAGGTCTCCCAATATCTGGAGTTGTATGCCTTCAATGTGTCATTCGGTTCTATCTTGACACTCAGTAGGTGATCAACTTCCTTTGGCGTGTTAGTGTTGGTTTTGAAACGCGTCACAAAGGCTTCGGCCAACTGCTGCCACCTTTTAATACTCCCCTCCGGCAGCCTCTCAAACCATTTCAAACCCAGCTCGCCCAAACTCGACGGGAAAATCAAGCACATAAGAGCATCATTCTGCCTATGTCCGGCCATGACCTGTCGGAAATGACTTACATGTATATACGGGTCGGTTTTTTCGTCGTAGAGCATGAACTTTGGCCGGTGGAAGCCCGCCGGAAGCAATGCTATCTCTATATCCACGAAGAATGGAGTGGCACTCAGCCTCGCCAAGTCTGTGTCTACAAGGAGAGGGGCGGTTGGGCAGGGTGGAGGCATTCCGACCTCTTCGCTGGCGTAAACCCCATAAGATAGCCGCTGGAACGCCAGCACCCTCTGAGCCTCTTGCCGGTAAGCCCGTTCCTTCAAAACTACCCGTAAATCCTCTAATTGAGCGGGATAAGAATACCTCGACGTCGTCTCCGAACGTGAGGGCTGGTAAGTGCTATCTTGCGCACTGGATTTCTCCACGTGGACGTTGGAATCTCCAACCTTGTAACTTCTAGTAATAGAGATGGAAGGAGTATACCGCTGACTCTGACTGCCTGAACGGCGGGGTTGGGTGCGCTCACTGTGGTCTCCCCCTCCAGCTACACCCTTCCCTTTGACAAGCCGCTTGAGATCTTTCATCTCCGCCGCCATTCGCCGGATGACAGCATCTTGATCCCTCAACTTGCTTTCCAGTCGCCTGGCGTGCGAGTCTCTCCTCCGCCGGTGACCGTCTGGACTCCGTGAATGTCCATGACTTCGTCCGCGCTTGTCCCGCATTCTCTCCGCTGCCGATGACCGTCTAGACTCCGTGAATGACCATAACTTCTTCCGCGCTTATCGCGCGCGTCTCTTGAGTGTCCACCTGGAGAAGTCTCTAGGTCCGCCATCGGAGGAATGATGGTAGGATGTTCTTCTCTCCGTCTGCCCGACTCCGGGGTAACTCCGTCGACGGCGGACAGCGGAATCTCTTCATTGTTCGCCATGGACGGCGATCAGAGGAGCCTGAAAGACAAGGTTTTGTCTGCAAAGTTCCCACAGACGGCGCCAATTGTGCGGGAAGCAAATATTCAGGCAAGCCTGCACTCCTTTCTTCCAAATTCCTGCCCGTCCGATCGACCTGCGAACACAACGGCGGTGAGCTACCCGGTGGTGTGTGGCCGGAAAACCCCTCCAACGATCAAGTTAGACACACACACAGGGATAGAGAGAGAGAGCGAGAACTGAGTTGTGTTTAGTGTTTATCTCACCAAAAATGTGTCATCCTCAGTATGGAGGGCGCAGACTCGCTTATATACCTTCTGCACACCAAATCTACTCCCATTAGTCTCTCGACACGTGGTGCTGCTATCCCATCTGTCAGCACAAATCTTGCTGAACACCACCTAACCCAACTGCCAACCCACTCTACTAGGAGCTCGGCAGCCGAATTGCAGCATCTCGGCTGCCAACAGCCATGCTGCACTTCAAGACCAAGTGCTCCAATAGCCAAGCTCATTGAGGACCGAGCTCGGCTGCATCCCGGCAGAGCCGAACTCGGGACAGCTCATACGAGTTTGCCACCGGCCTTCCTACCGAGCTAACTCGTGAACCGTGGAACATCCACACCTTGCCTGATGCCGGTTATCTCACTTGACCGGCTTCTATACCATAAAGCCACGTAGCTCGGTCCGACCATGCCTGGCTTGGTGCCGGACATCTCACTTGACCGGCTTCTATACCATGAAGCCAAATAGCTCGGTTGACCACGCCTTGCCTTAACCGAGCAAAACCTTTCAGGATAGGCCCGTTTCACCGCGGCCCAAACTTGTTCGGCCCAAATCTGCCCGGCCATTACCCCGGCCCAAACAAAACCATAAATCTCCCTCTCATAAGCTATATGTAAAAAAACTCAAATAGCACGCTCGATATATAATATCTTGGTCTCTTATATTAAAACAAGTTTTCTTTAGCATTTCTTCGAACATATTCTAGGGTCGATCCAAGCCCGTAACAGAAGCAAAATACCAAGAACCCAAAAGTTTCCTTTACAAACCTAAAGATAACTTTGAAATACCAAAGTTTGAGCTGAAATTAATCGAAATTTTTAAATCTTGAGAACTTACAAATATTAAAGGTAACATATAAGGGTTTGCCTACAAATGAATGGGAAGTTTAGTATCAATTGATAATCAAGAAGGCCATAAAACACACCATCAATCTTCATTATTCAAAAGCTAAAACCACTCATAATTGGAATGCCAACTAATTCTTTGTCATATGTAGAAGTTAGAACCACTATCTTCAAGATTTGAATCACCAAAAGTCCGATAATAATTAAAAACTGTAATCAATTTTTACACCAGGGATAAAGAGAAATGAAGGGCAGTCCATGTCTGCAAAATTATGAATTACCTCTTCGAGAATAGTTTCACCGTCATTGACAATCTTTGGAGGTCCATACTTGTTTTGCAACACCACATTCCTACCCTTTGGACCCAATGTCACTCCCACCAACTCTGTCACCAAGTCCACCCCTGCCTGCACAAAACAAAACCAAAACAAACTAGTCATTACCACAGACTAACCACATTGATCACAATTTCCAGTTACAACTCAACGGTTCATTAGGGTTACGACACAATGTGGTTGAATCATAACATCAAACACATTGCATAAGCATTACAAATTGGGTCCGGGTAATGTTAACAATACAAAATGCCAAAATATTTATAACCCAATACACTTTTTACACACTTTTCAACACTAGCACACTTTTTCAAAACTAACAACAACCTAAGGGTTGTTTTTAGCATTTTTCTTACAAAATTTGTGAACAACAATTGGGAAAGTGAAAGAAGAGATATTTGGGCTTGAAATCCAGGAGTTTCTTTGTAGCAGAACCACCATGATTGAAGTAAAGCTCTTTAGCCATGGCTCTTGTTTTCAGTTTCCTATGAGTGAAGATGCCATGGTTGGTTGTTTCAGGGCGTGAAATTGGTTAAACCAACAATTAAAGTATCTGTTCAAAATTTTGGGATTGGCTTAAGAGGGTACCATCATATTGTGAACTGAAGGATAAGACTTTGAGAGAGAGAGATTGGTTAAACCAACAATTAAAGTATCTGTTCAAAATTTTGGGATTGGCTTAAGAGGGTACCATCATATTGTGAACTGAAGGATAAGACTTTGAGAGAGAGAGAGAGAGAGAGAGAGAAAATATCTAAAGAAACCATTTTGGCGCTATTATAAGAGTGTGGGAATAGTTGAATACAGATTGGTTGTTATTACAGTTTGAAAAGGGGTTGTCAAAATAAAAATATTTTCCCCAAGGAATGGCTTGTGACATTAAAATTTTAATTTGGACTAGTTGATCAGTAAAAATTATTAACGGAAGATTTTGATCAGTAAGAGTCAGAAAATTTTTATCAGTAAAAATTTTTAAAAAAATTTAAATAGACCGTGATTTCATAAAGTTTAATAAGAGTATTTTATTTAATGACTTTTATCAGTCAGAGATTTCAACTGTCTGATTCAGTTTAACTTTTAACACAAGTCAAATCCTTTGGTTAAAGTGATAATATTGTTAATTAATGAAAAAAATGTAAATATTTTTATTGTTAATTAAATTGAGGGACACATAAATTTTGATAATTTGAATAATTTATTTTGTAAAATTTTTAATAAAAAAGTTAAACTAATCTAATAATCGTATAATTTTTATTTTTTCACATTTGTTTAAAAAAATATATATATATTTATGATATATTTTTTGTAAGGGTCATGCTCCGGAGCTCTAATTAGAGCTGCAAAAGTGCAGCTCTAATGAGCTGTCACCTATATAAAAAAAAAAACAAACAAACAGTGAAGTAAAAGACAAAAAAGAGGGAAGAAAAAGATAAATTAAAGATGCATTAGGGATTCTTTTTTAATGGTCCAAATCATTTTTGTTTTTGTAAACAACAATTATTGAAACAAGCAAAAATGTTAGTTAGACTTTAAGATTTGTTGGATATTTGATAGTTTTCTAGGGTCGCTAGTATTTTTTTATTAGTATGGCTCACCTATCATTTGGCGGCAAAAGATTAATTTCACCAATCTCCACATCTTCAATCCCCAATGAGGAATAGTCCCTCTCCGTACAAATGTCGTCCTTGCAAGTCTCATTTTCGATCCACAATTAACTCATCTCCAGTCCGTTATTGGACGGGAGGGCGCCGTTCAGTTGTTGTGGACTTTTATCTAGATTCATTTACATGATTTAAATTGTTTAATTTGTGAAGTTTATTGTGTATATTATTTTTATAAAATATTATATTGATTGAGTATTGATAGACATTTCATTAGATTATATTTCTGTCAATGGCATGTATAATTTTTAAAATAAATTGTGATAGAAATGTCATTTGATCAAATGGATATCGATATCCAATCACCGTAAATTTTTACAAGGATATTATACTCAATGGATTTTACACATTAAATTATTTAAATTATCAAGATGGGTCCGAATTAGAGTCCAAAATAGCCCATAGTAATGGACCGGAGAGGAGCCAACTCCCACAATTACCATTCAAAATCATTTATTGCCTAAAATTTTTAGTGAAATTCATATATATAAAAAATTAGCATATCATCCGTACCATGTACAGGGTTGAACAATGATCGATAAAATTTTTTTTAATTAATTAATTTTTTTTTATAATAAACTATCTTCTTTCTTTTTTTTTTAATTTTTTAGTCTTTAGTGATTTTTCAAAATTATGTCAGAATTTTTTATTTTTTCAATTCGTCTTGTGTAGACGAATATATGTAAAAAATAAAAATTGAAAAATTTTACTAAAAAAATTGAAAAATTCAAAATAAGACAAAAAAAAGTTTATTATTTTTTGCTTATTTGTGTCTTTTTTGTAATTTTTTTCAAACTTTTTAAAAATTTCAAATTATATATGTTTAAAGTTTCACTTCGACTTTGTTTTTTAAATTGGATGTAGCTAAGATGTAATGCTCCCAAATAAATGACATACATATAGAATTCCATGAACTCATCCATTAAATAATTCAATTCAATTAATTAAATCTCTAAATTGATATTTCATTCATGTATGAGATTTACAAAAGGAATCCACATGCACTACACATTTAATCTTTCCTAAGTTGAATCCATAGCATGTATGCACTACACATTTAATCTTTCCTAAGTTGAATCCATAGCATGTGTTACTGACAAGAAATAAACAACAAAAGAAATGCCTCAAGGGTTATAAGTTTCCGAGGCTCAAGCCTGATTATACAAAAGTGGTTAACACCCCATACAACTTAAGCTCTTGGCTTGTCAAAATAATCACAAAAATAAAAAAGTCTTGGGCTCTTAAAAGACATTCCACGCCTTCAGCTAAGTGGAATCATCACATCTTTTCCTTCAAAATTTCACTAGGGGTGAGTACAAAATCTAGTAGAGATATCTTCACAAAGTAAATATGTTTAAGCAGTCTTATACATGTGGATGCAATATTATACCATGCTCCAAAATCACAAGTTTTGTTCCTTTGAAAATCATATACAATGATCCTTTAAAGAATGTCTTTATCATTAATATAAATTCTAAGATTTAAGACGGAGTGGTAAACATGACTCAGGTAAATCTCCAGGACTAGTGTTTGTAAGTAGGCGTATCAAGTACTGCCAAATCCTACTTTACCGGCTTCTAATCGAAGGGCTAGGCACCCACATGCGCGTGTTTCTGGTCTTACACCAAGGATACTCAGGCCAACTTAATTCTCGACTACACCCTCTAATCGGATTTCGCACTGCATTTACCCCAAAACATTTCAAGAGCAACACTTTTTTCCTCTCAACAACAAAACCATTTCCAAGGCTTAGCTGTAATAAACCATATTCCCAACTACACAAAATGAATGAGTTGAAATGAAATTTTATAGTTTCAATATATATATGATTCCTCTACAGTCCTCAACATTTGTTCGATGCGAAAAGAATTTTCAATGCATTTCTCAAATCATAAAACCGAAATCTATACCCCATGTGACATGATATCATTTCATATTCACAATCAATGGTCATTTTCATTGTCATGGTCCAAGCATATACAATCATGTTATTCAATAGATTTCTTCAACAACATTTGTCCATCTCATGGATATCTAAATCAACATAATCACATGCGATAATTTTATCATTTCCATAAGGAAATTTCTAGCAATTTCATGAATCTTTCATAAATTTCATTTTCCCCCAAACTTCCAATATCTAGGGTTTGATGAAAAGAGGGTTGTTCTTTATTTTCTAAACATTTTCCTCCATGTATTCCGAAGAGATTCACAAGTTCATAAACTACCAAATTTGAGATAAGTCAAAAGAAGTATCACTTTCCAACATTTTCAAGGCCTAACACAATAAATTTCAAACCCCCACTAAATAATCATAACAAAATAGGGAAAACATGCTAAAACCATATATATAACTCAAAGAATCTCCGTACCTCAACATTTGGGATGAAAATGAGAGAAAATCTTCAAAAACAACGGCGCCGAAATTCGATCTCCATCGTACAAAACATAGCCCTTGATGAGCTCTCCAATATTAATGAAGGCACTAGGGTCAAAAACCCAATGGATTTGGGTAGATCAAGGAAATAAATGAGGTGGATGGAGGGTTTCTAGAGATAGATAATGTAACGCCCCGAACTAATTACAACAAGACCAACCCACGACTGATATTAAATAGTAACAGATGTCTGAATATAATGTTCGCCCATTCATAAGGTTTCATCTCTTTACAAAAGTGTAACACATGCAGTAATACATTCATAAATCCTAACCCTGAATCTATAGCAAGTGCCATAGCAAAAGATATTGAAATAAGAGTTAAACAGATATAATAATGCCTTATTGGCTGCAACTTTCCAAGACTGTGCTTAGTTACAACAAAGTAAGTTTAAATTCAATACGAACAAAGCCCTAGGCTTGTACACAATAATTTCAACAATAACAAAAATATAAGCTCTTGACTCCAAGTCCTCTCAAGCTATTGCCTTGGCGAAGGCGTATCATCAGCACTTGAAAATGGTTTTCCATATAAGGTGAGCCAAAGCCCAGTAGAGATACTCTAACACAGTGTATGAATCTTAACAGAGTTGTACGGTGAATGCATATGTAATGCTCGTGCCAAAACATTTTATATCTCTTTCCAAAACCATGTAATGCCAAGTTTACATCTCAATTCATGCAATCAATTCCTTTTCAATAAAAACAGGGCAGTGGATACAATACTGGGAATCTCTAGGATGTGTCTGCAAGTAGGCTACAAACATTACCAAGTTGTCAATTTCACCGGTATTAACCGAAAGGCTTGACACTTAACCGCGCGGGGTCTCTAAACTTTTACCAATGACACACAGGCCAACATAATATCACAACTACACTCCTACCTAGATTCACCAAGGTATTCACCTCTTTTTCTCAAAACAACAACATTTTCAATGTGTTAAATATGTTACATATGCTCAATGTAAATGGATGAGAAAATGGTTTCAATTCACCCAATTATTATGTAATTTCTATAACAATCATAGCTATCTGTAGACGTCCGCCGAATGCCCCGGGGAGGAACGAGTCCCTCTGTTCCGTTCGATATTGGGCTCACTACAGTTTGGACTCTCAATTTGTCACGGTTCTAAATCTGAACCAAAGAGTCCAAATCCGGCAAATCGTTTTGAGAAAACAGATTTTGAAAGAAGTGCCAAACATGGACTACTTTGCCAGATACAGAGTCGCCACCTAAATATTTTATTTTGAGAAATTTAGAAAATCCTGACTCGTTGCCTAAGGCCACGTGTCCGTCATCACCAAAGTTGCCTCGGCTCGGGAACTTGGGTACGATTGGGGAAGGTCACTTCGTGAGCACCCCCGCTCGCCCGATCAAAGATCGGCCTCTACTAACCATGATATCTATTTTTGAAAACATTATGCGTTCTTATTCCGGTTATTAGCCTAGATTTACTATGTGATGCGCACATTTATATATATATATATATAATAATAATAATAATTTAAAAAATTTGTGTCAAAATAATTAGTTTATGAGACAGAAATAAACTTGAATAATTTTTAAAAGAAGTTGATTATTAGAAAGTAGTTGAACTTGCTAGAAATTGTAACAAAGAGACTTATGGATAACATGGTGTAATGATCATAATTTGAGGGTATTGAGGTCTTTTAATCAACTAATCTTAATCTTTTTCAATCGGTTAATTCTGTATTACATCCCCTGATGAGACTCAATAGTCTTCTTAAATATATAGCATGAGAAAATTGTCAATTCAAAGACTCATTTTTATATCCAAAACTGGAATTTAGAATTGATTGGACAGAAGTCTATTTTGAGAAGTAAGTTAAAAATTGATTTTTTATTTTTATTTTTTTGACTTTTCTTAGAGAAAAATTAAAATGATTATGGTTTAAATATGATATTTTGTTTTATTGACTTAATTAGCCTATTTAATCTTTTGTGCTTTTTTTAATTTCAATTGAGATAGCCAAAAGATTCACACTCCCAAAACACTATATGTGCATTGTCTATTTAGTCCAACTAGTGATGCAATGAAAATTTTTACAGATAAACGCATAGTAATTTGTCTTTGTTAGGTAGTTGGGACACAAACGATAACCTATTTATTGGGTTGGGTTGGGTTGGGGGTGGTTTAGCTGCACTACTACATTTAAATTTTTTTTTTAGTTATGCTTTTTCCAAAGAGCTACATTTTTTTAAATTTTTTTTTTTCTTTTCAGTTATGCTTTTTCAAAGTTATGCTTTTTCAGAGGACGCTCAGGCTAAAAGTCCAAAATTAAATTTTCAGGTGGTGGAATATATGTGCTTGTGTTAACAGTATGCTTTTGAAAGTTTCCATGTGTTGAGAATATAATCAACTTTAATATGAGACATCAATTTTCAGTGAATGCCTAGAATTTCATCTAGTGGATTAGACAAAGCTCCCAAACTGTATAGAATTCTAGTTTTAGTTGCCATCTATTATTGTTGTATCGTTAGTCTACATGTAGCAACTAGACATACCAACACCAATCTACTCAATAAGTTAAATAAGTTATAGATATCAGTTTCTAATAAAATTAATTTTAGAATATTCTTATTAAAATCTGTCAAATAAAATTCATGTTGATTATGAAATTTTTTAAAAAAAAATTATTACCACTGAAATTGTTGTAAACAGTAACATGTTATCCCAAGGCACACTCACATTAGTAGCCATAAGATGAAAAATGAGACACTCGAAATGCGCGCACACATGCACGCAAACCGAGGACCGATCCTAAGGCACAAATGCCACTCTACCAAAGCATGGCAAGGCATGGAATATGGTATACAAGCATGAAAATTTCAGTACCGAAATATGATGCAAAATAGCCCCGAAACATGGCAATATGGTACCCGATGCAAGGAATGAGACCCGAAACATGAAATTAGGTACATGGAATGACCTATGGCTATGCAAAGCATGCATTATTTGAACATGAAGTGTGAAGACAGAATCAAGACAGTCCCAAAACAAGCATATTTACAGTTTTAAGCAAGGCCAAAAGGTGAACACAAATAGGGCTAAGTTAACATGCAAAAATGGCCCCAAAAGAGAGATAATGAAGCAAGTAGCAGCTTCTGGCCCTAAATGGCCAAGGGCACTTCAACAAAGTTGAAGAAGGGCTCAAAATGAAGCACTTTACAGTTTACAACAAGCCACGAAAACAAACACAAGTATGGCTAAACTATTGTGCAAGAAATGGGCCAAAAGGGAGACAAAGAAGCAAGTGATGGTTTCTGGCCTCAAACAGAGGAGGTCCCTTCAAAAAATTTGAAGAGGGGCCCAAAAAATGGTGTTTTACAGTTTGTGACCAAACCCAAAATAGTGCACATGCAGGCTTAAAATACTATGCAAAATAAGGCCTAAAAAGAGGTTTAAACACAAAGAGCAAAAAGGAAACTTCAAAAAGCAAAGGTCCCTTGATCAAACATGAAGAGGGGGTCAAAATGAGGCTATTTACAGTTCGGACCAGAGCCCAAAAATACAAGCACAAGGGGCTAACAAAACATGAAAAAAAAAGGCCAAAAGAGGGATAAAGAAGCAAGTGACAAAAGGAAGCCTCAAACAATGAAGATCTCTTCAACAATGTTGAAGAAGGGCTCAAAATAAGCCACTTTACAGTTTATAACCAAGATCAAAACAGTTTACAAATAGGCCTAAAATACTATGCAAGAAAGAGGCATACAAGAGAGGTAAAGAAGCAAGTGTTAAAAGGAAGCCTCAAACAGGGAGAGGCCCTTAAAAAAATATGAAAAGGAGCTCAAAATAATTCTATTTTCAGTTAGGGTCGGAGCCCAAATATGCAAGAAAGTATAGCTTAGATTGTATGCAAAAATAGGGCCAAAAAGAGGAGAAGAAGACTTACCCTTGAAGAGCTAATCTTTGACAGCCTTTGGACCAAGTTTGGGTGTCCCTAAGCTCTGAAAAACAGCCTCAAGCTGCTGGTGTGGAGTATGGAGGCCTTGTGCTATGAGGTGTAGTGTAAAATGGTGTATGATTTGAAGGATTTTGGTGCTTGGAATAGAGAGGGAGAGAGATGTAATGCAAGAGCCTAAAACAATTTTTTGTAACCCCTCAGATGGGAGCTGGAGGTGCTGTTTTATAGGCAAAAGAGTGGAGAAAAAGGGGGGAAAAATGGGGGGGAAAGGAATTCAAGTTTCCCCCCAAAAGTGCAGCCCCCCGGATACAAAATCTGGGGGAAAACAAAATACATTTCTGTAAAGTACCTAGAGAGAGGATCATGGCCGGCCGATTTCCTATGGTTTAGGTGGCCGACCGGCTCTCTCCATGGCCGGTCGACCAAGGGTCAAAAGGGTCAATGAAGATTAATGGCCGGCCATGCCAAAAAGAGAGCCTCTCATGTGTGCACAACACAACCATGTGGTCAAAAACTGGTGAAAGTAAACCAGGAGAGAGAAAAACCCACTTTTAGGAGGGGTTCAAAAGGGTCACACACAATTACTGGCCGGCCATGTGATATTGGTGGCCTCCCAGGTGTGTACAACACAAATATGTGGTTTGGGGTAAGAAAAAGTGGCCTTAGGGTGGTCAATAATGGCTTTCAAGTGAGAAGAACGGGCGACGGAGGGCGATGGAGGAATAAAACTGGTTGTCAGAACAATTACTACCCTCCCACCCTTCTACGACCTTCTTAACAATGAAACAGAGGTCCCTGCCAAAAATGAACCCAAACCGATGCAAAATGAAGGTTCAGGGGCCGAAACGCGCAGCCCGAGGCCCCGAAAATTGACTGTTAGGCACCGGAGGTGGTGTTTGACCACGAAGTTGGTCTCTCGAGCCACAGTGTCCCTCAAAAGGGATTAGATAAGATGCATGCCAAAAACTGGAGCAAACGGAAGTGGTTAAGCGGTCTCGAACCGAGGCACACGGCCAACGGCTTCGAAAAACCGGAAACCGGACTCCAAACGGGCAAAATGGCCTACGACCACGAAACGTAGCCTACGGCCACTGAGAGATGATCTATGAGACCTTTCCCTCCCTTCGGGAAGAGAAAACAGAGAAAACAGAGCCTGGTTCGCAAATCGAGGCAAAGCACGAAAGAGTCCGAAAGTCCGGAGGCAAGGCTCGCAGTCGAGACTCTGAAACCTCTGAACGAGCACGATATGCAACATCACCAGGCGCTCAATCGGTGACGTCTGAGTCTTAAGGTCGGTCAAAAATGGGGTGTCTACACTATCTTCCACCGATAGTCCAAAACAATTATCTCTAAACAGATAATTAATTTCCAACAAAGATATACTTTTCAAAATCACAAGATGGGAGTGATAGTACATATCCAATTCCACCATCATCATCATCATCCTTTCAATTCCATAAAAACAACACCAATTCAATTTTCTCTTTACAAAATCAAATTCTCACAATTTAGGGCAAAACCCCATTTCTTTAAAAATCAATCTCCATGGATAAAATCCACTATCTATCCTAACCCAACCATTTTTACAAAGCCAAAATCATATATAAGAACTCATTTTGAAAACCCTTATTTTGATTTCAAAGCCAAAATCCTAGGTTTTATCCAAAAATTCCCAAATCGCTATCTTGTTTGGAAAAGCAATAACTAAGTTAAAAATCATAAAAAGAGTCAAAGTAATCCCTACCTCAAAGAAGAAGACTCAAAGGAAAGATGGGTAGAACTCGACGGAGCCAAAAACGCAAACTTCTCTTGTTAAAATGAAGCCCTCAACGTGTTCTCTCTTTTTAACAAAGCGACTATGATGTAGAAATGGATGGATCAAGGTGTATTTGGGCCAAATGTTCAAGAACTAAAGAGAAAAAGAGAAGATCGAAGATTTAAAGAGAGAGAGATGTGAAAAAGTGACTTAAAAATGTGACTTTACAACTTGATATATGCACAGACCGCTCGAGCGCCGGAATGATCACTCAAGCGACCAGACACAATAAACGAGACCGCTCGAGCGCAAGAAGGACCGCTCGAGTGCAAGAAACACCGCTCGAGTGAAGAATGTCATGCTCTCAGTAGTTTTGAAGACTTATAAAAGTACTGGAAGTCCTCAAAGTTCAATCGAGCGCAAGAAAGCTCGCTCGAGCGAACATGTGATAACCCTGTCCCTTATTATGTTAATTGGTCCTTAATACGAATGTGATTATGTGTTTTGATATGATTTTGTGTGCCATTAGGTGAAAATATGTGGTTTTGAATTTCTATCTGTTCACCGTGGGAATATCTGTTTAATTGTCTACTTTGGAAATTAAATTGAAGGCCTTATCGACCACAGAACCCGGAATTGATTACGCCATTGTGATTGGCATAATTTTTAGAGCCTACGGTGAAGTTTAATTGAAAAATTGATTTGAACCAGATTAAGTTGATTAAATTGGTGAATTAGTGCCCAATTATTTATTATTATTAAATGGTGCTAGTGGGAACTTATGTAAAGAGGCACTACACCCTCTATTCTCTCCTTATAACTTCATTTGGCTGATTTGAACTCAAGATAGAGAGAGGACCGGCTATAAAGAGAGAGAGTGAGAGAATTGTGTAATTTTTGACTCAAGCTTGGGGATTTGAAGATTTAACTCAAGAATTGACTAGCTTGGGTGTTTGAAGCTCCTAAGTGAGTGAATTTGTTTATATTAGTTGTAATTTTGTGAATTCAAGTTTGATTAATGGTCTAGAACTTGGATTAGTTTGATTATAAGGAAATTGAGTTGATTTTGTTGTATTTAAAGCCAATAGATGCATGCATGTAGGAAATTACTATGAATTTCCATATTTGAACACAATGTGTATAATCTATGTTGAATCTTGTTTGAAATCCATGTATTTGATCATATCTTCACCAATTAAGTTGATATGAATGAATATTTCTCACATGCAAGAGTAGATCATGGAGGTATGAGCTTCGCATGTTTGAATTTGATGCATTGGTGATGAGTTTGGGTTAATTTGAGGCATGCATGTAAGTAATTCAAGAAATGGAGCTTCATTGTGTTATGATTTGGTGTTGGTATCATGTGCGTATATGTATGTGTGAAATTAGAGCCATAATATGCAAGAAATGTGGTTGAAATGTCGAAATTGAACTCAAGAAGGCATTCTGGAAAACCCAGAATTTATGATGTCCGCTCGAACGGGGGAACCGACGCTCGAGTGGGGAATTCATGCTCCCAGTATTTTTTTGCAGGCATGGGTTCGCTCGAGCGGAGAAGTCCACGCTCGAGCGGGGAGCTATGTACACAAACCTTCCGCTCGAGCGCCCGAGTTCATGCTCGAGCGTGAATTTGATGCAACCAGCACTTTTGCAAACCAATTGGGTTCGCTCGAGTGGAGACCCTGTTTTCTGAAATTTTGTTTATGCGTTCTGTGTTTCGTTTTCCATTCTCATTCACTTCTAAGTACTCTTAGGCATGCATTGAGCATTGTAATTGAGTTAAAGAGACAAGAATAAAGCCTAAAGAGGAAAATGTGAATTTAAGAACGGATTGAATTATTGGTGACCCTTTTGTGTTCATGGACTGTGTAGGGTCGAGCTCCAGGGCAAACCAACCAACCGATCACTGTGAGTAATATCGATATTTGAAAGCTTGTCATTTGTCCAATTGCTTATTTTCTTATAAGCTTTATGCCTTATGATTTGCTAGTTTGAATTGTGGACAAATGTCTGATAAGAATGAATGGGCCAGAGGCCGATTTGACATGAATGGATGGGCTAAAGGCCGTTTTGACATAAATGGATGGGCTAAAGGCCGTTTTGACATAAATGGATGGGCCAAAGGCCGTTTTGACATGAATGGATAGGCCAAAGGCCGTTCTGACGTGAATGGATGGGCCAAAGGTCGTTTTGACATGAATGGATGGGCCAGAGGCCGTTTTGACATAAATGAGTGGACCAAAGGCCGTTTTGACAGGAATGAAAGATAAATGGGCCAAAGGCCAGTATGTTTGAAACCACAGTCACTTGACTTAAATTGTGTATATAAATGTTAAATAAAAATGTGAATTGGGCCCAAGGCCGTTCGGAGTATGTTGCTCTACATATTGTTTGTATCTTCTTATTTGATATTATTCATTGGACTATCATTCACGCTCATTCATGTGTTTGTAGGTGAGCCAAGAGAGGTCCAGACCTAGCCCCAGTGAAGTCTGTGTGAAACAACCGAGTTTTGGAGAGTCAGCCCTAGTGTCTCATGCACAAGACTCATCTTCGCCTTTCTGCTATGCTATGCTATTTTTGTCATGTTGGCGAGGACTTTGCATATGTCTGTATATAGTTTTCATGGGTTAACTTAGTTTTTGGATGATCCTGTTTGTACAGAACTTATGCTACTGTATTTCTGTTGTGAGTTATTAATGTATATATGTTTAGTTGTTTGGATGTGCCATGTAAGCACAACTCTATGGACAAAGTTTTGAACTGCTTCTGTTTGGCCCCCATTAACTCTGTTAAAATTCATTTGTTTTGATTGAGGTCGTAGGCAATCTCATGATTACTGGCCGGTTATGTCCTTAACCCATGGGGGGCGGGTTTGGGTCATGATAGAACAAGCCAAAACCTGGGTAGGACAGTTTTGAAAAAACTAATTGCCAACCTGTTTCAAACACAACCAAGACACTTCAATAGCCAAACTCAACAAGGAATGAAGTGAAAGAAGACATGAACAATCAACAAGACAAGAAAGCTCGAATCCATAATAACAAACGGGTCGATTTAAACCAGAGTCGCTGTAAATGAGAGAAAATAGAGGAGGTGAAATGTAAAGAGAGAGAGAATGAAGTGAAAAGTGAAAGGAAAGTGTATAAAGGCTTAACCTTTAAGCGATTGGACACATTTTTCAGCGCCGAATGCGGACAGACCGCTCGAGCGAACAAACCTGTTCTTGAGCGAACAATTCAAACTCCCAGAATTTCTTTCCTCCTTGTAAAAGACCGTTCGAGCGATGAAACATTCACTCAAACAAAGAATATACACTCCTAGTAGTTTAGACTGCAAAACGAGATATTGGAAGGGTGACGTTATTGCTCAAGTGACGAATGTACTGCTCAAGTGGTCCCAACTCAGAACTGAGACATCAATAACCTTAATGCGCTCCCATCATTCCCGAACTCACTCCAACACCCAAGGATATAAAAAGACATTCCGGAACACCCTAGGACTAAATGAACAACTACGAAAAAATAGTCAACAACATGAAACTCGCAAGGCTCAACATTAGCAAGAGTGTTCTAAAGAAATAGAAATTTTAGATTAACATACTCAATTTGTTTTAAAAAGACTTGGGACATCACATAAGAAATGGTTAAAATTTTTGTTTTGAAATTCTATCTATATTTAAAAAAAAAAAATAGATATGATTAGATATATTTTATGTCACATGTATATTTTAATTTAAAGAAATTTTTATTATTATTATAAAATAAATATGTTCAAATTTTAGACTAAAATAATAAGTGGAATTACTTTTTTAGTACACTTATAGTTTGACTTTTTTAAAAAACTTTTTTTAGTTAGGTATGGATATGGCTACAACTTTTTTTTTAACTTTCTATATAAATACAAAAAAAAAAAAAAAATTGAAATTATAGAAATAGAATATAGATATAGATAGTATTGATAATATATGTCATAAATAGTTCATAAATTAAAAAAAGTTTCCATATTAATCAAGGAATCAATTAAAACTTTAAAGTTAAACAACTAATGATAATTTGCCATGTGTATTTATATAATTTAAAAAAAATTAAAATTTTATAAAAATAGGGTTTGAACTTTAGAAATCAAAAGCCTAACAATATTTTGCTTATATAATAGTATAGGTAGATATATATTCACATCTTAATTGAATTTTGAGAATAATAAAAATTGTAGAAAAAATATATATATTTTTATATATATATATAAGATATTGTACATCTGTAAAAAACTATTATATAAAAAAGTTACAACAAAAAATTCTCTCAAAAAATATGATAATAAAATTTCTCCAATATGTATTTTTCAAAAGCATCATAGTAATAGTACACCCAAAAAAAATTTAAAAAAAAATAAGAAAGCAGCGCAATGCATAAACACAGGCACCAAAAAAAAAAAAAAAGCTAGCAATACACCATTATATACATCTATATTGACAAACAAATTGACAACATAAAGTGATAGAAATTTATGTAACTTAATGTCCTTGGGAAATATATTGAAATAGTTAACACCAAACTCAATTGCGATAGGTGTAGAAAATATATTTGTTAGAAGTATATGATTGCTATGGTTTTTTTTGTAGGAGTAATGTAACTGTGAGGTATGCATTGAATTTTGGGTTTATTACACTTTCTATTCCTAAACTATCGTTAAATTTCTTATTTAATCCTTGAACTGTCAATTGAATTTATTAAATCCTAAAGTATATAAATCAAAGTCTGTTTAGTCCTTGAATTATCGATTGTATCTACTAGATCTCCAAAGTATATAAATCAAAATTTCTTTAATCCCTAAAAGGATTACAAAGACAAAATATATGCTTATACATATTATAAATTAGTAAAAAAATCCTCCCCAATTAAGATTTTATTGTAGAAAAATCTTTAAAATTTTTATTTTATCTTTAAAAGGTATTTTATTTTTTTGTGTGTTTAAATTAATATTAGAGTCTAATCTTTCAAATTTGCCAATAAATTATATGAATATTAGATATATTGAAGTAGTAAAATTAGATAATTTAAATAATAACACTTCTCTACAAATAGTAATAGAATAAAATAATACATTTAATTAAGTAATAAAAAGAACTTAAACTTAAAAACAATCAATTAAAATTTATAACGATGTATACTTATAACAACTCCAACTTGTAATTAGCTAATAAACCTTACTTAAGAGTGTTTAACAAGTAATTGTGATGAAAGCATGTGCTAATTGTGTGTTATATGTGTCATATGCGTTCGTATTTGTCAATCGTAGGAATATCTGTCTGTGTTTCTGTTTCATTATGGGAATTGAAAGCTTATCGGCATCTAAACACATAATTGCCCAGGTTAACGTGTACTTTGGAATTTTTAGAATTTTATGGTAGGTTTGATTGAAATTCAATTCGGAACAAAATAATTAGAATAAATAATTGTAATTGATTAGTTTAAGTAAGGATTAATTAATTTAGCCTAACCAAGCCTATAGAAGGCTAGTGTGAGCTTTTATAATGCGTTAGAACACTTCACTCCTCATCATTTTGAGCTCCAACGTAGAGAGAGGGGAAGAAGGGAGAAAATTGAACTCAACAAGAGAATTGGTTGAGATTTATAGGAAATTGAAGAGGACTTGGAAGATTAAGCTTCTACACTTGAGAATTCAAGACTTAGGGTAGGAATTCACCCTTTTAATTGTGAAATAGAGTTGTTTAATGCATGAATTCATGAAAATTAGAGATTAAAGACAAGAAATAAGCTAAAGAGTAGATATGAGAATCAATTCCTACATGCATGTGCATTTCATGTCATTTAGTGCATGTTTTCTAAGAAATTCTCTCATGCATGTGGCAATTCTAACTTCAATTTGGGAATTCATCATGTTTTCCATCTTTTTACTTTATTTGATCATGATTTGGAAGGTTTACATACATGTTCTATATATGTACATTTCAAGTTTGACTTTGAGCAATTGTCATGTTTTGGGGCATTGATTTTGTGAAATAATCTTTAGTTCATGATGTTTTATAAGTTTACAAGTGTTTTCTGAAGTTTTGGCCCAAAAGAACATGATTTGGTGCAATGGAAATGGATTTTGAACTTTGAACTTCAATTTGAAAATTCCAGAATTCTGCATCATCGCTCGAGCAACCACCCTTTGTTTTGTACCTTGGCTCGAGTGACACAAAGTTGGCTCGAGCATAAAATTCGAGCTCCCAATACTTTTGCAGACATGGGCCTTGGCTCGAGCGATAGAACCTGTGCTAGAGTGGCCACCTTTTGTTTTCTATCTTGGCTTGAGTGACCAGGCTCTTCACTCGAGCGTAAAATGAGAGCTCCCAGAAGTTTTGCAGACCAAGGGGTCCGCTCGAGCGACCAAAGTTGCGCTACAGTGATGTAACGCTCCCAAAATAATGACAATAATCCAACTCCAATCAAGAATACGAAAGGGTATAAATAAAATAGGTATTCCTATTAATCAGAGTCAATTTACAAAAAGGGCACATGCATTACACATTCATAAGCTCTACCTTGAATTTATAACATGTGGCACCAAATTAAATGATCAACGAAATAAATGTCCTATGGGCTTACAACTTTTCAAGACGATGCTTGGTTACAACAAAATGAGTCAAAGGCTCAATACAAATACAGCCCTAGGCTTGTACAAAAGTAAATACAAAATAAACAAAAGTGAGTTCTCTACTCCACAATCGTTCCAAGCTAAGTCATTGGTGGAGGCATATCACCAACACCTAAAATGGTTTTTCCCAAGTAGGGTAAGCCAAAGCATAATAGAAATAATCTAACGCAATATATAAATCTTAACGAAATTATAAATATGATGTGTATACACAATGCTCAATGATAAAGTCATTTATAACTCGTTTTCCAAAATCATACTATGCCAAGTATTATATTCCAAACCATTTTATATCGATCCATTTCATGTCCATTCGTATCTCCTCAATTCTTGAGTCATATTGATTGTTATCTAGGCAACCTAACTCAGACTACAACTCAGTGGTTTTCTTACCACATAACCATTTCACACAAACACCACAATTTGTAATTTTACGAAAATTTCGTCTGCGAGATCGGCACCCATGTATACACACGATTTCAGCACTTTCATCATAGATACATAGGCCAACTTAATTTCAATGGAGTCCATCCCCTATCTCCTTCCAAATATGGAATACATCCCCGTTCTCCTCCCAAACAATCATACATATACAATATATTTAAAACATAGTCATATTCAATGACAACCAACAAGATATTAGTTTTAATTTACCTAATCCTCATGCAATTTCTACAACAACCATAACTATCCTCTATTGATAGCCCAATACAGATATTTCTAAACAGATATTCAATCTCAAGACAGATAATTATTCAAATTCTCAAAGGTGTGTGTTAATACATATATAACTCCAACATTTATATCAAAGTCCACCCAATTTTACATTTACAATACTAATTTCATTTATTTATACAAAATAAATATTCAAAACATTTTAGGGCAAACTCCCATCTTTTCCAAATATCAACCCAATGTCAAAATCATCTAATTTGTCACACTGTGACCTCCTTTTCAACCCATAATCATTTATAACTCATTGACAGGAACCCCTCTTTTGATTTAATACCCAAACCCTAAGTTTGTTCATAATACCTCCAAATTCCATCATTCTCACATACCAATCCATAACTAAGTTAAAAATCATATGAAAGTGTAGAAAATTCCTACCTCAAAGAGAGAAGACGAGCCTAGCAAGGGTAAAACTTCAAAGATGTTCAAACCCAACTCTATTTGGATCAAAATGGAGATCTTGAGACGCACTATCTTTTTTAAAAAGGCACATGGGTAGAGAGATCAGTAGATCTAGGTGAAAATGTAGAAAGAATGTGAATTTTAGAGAGAGAGACCCTAGATTTAGGGTTTTTAGAAAGTAAAAAGAGAGAGAAAAGTGAAAAAGTGATGTAAAATGATCTTTTTGCAAACTAATATATGCAAAGTCCACTCAAGTGCAAGAAATGACACTCGAGCGTCAGACACAAGAAGTTGTTCCGCTCGAGCGCAAGAAGTGACGCTCGAGCGCCAAGGCACAATCAAAAAGAGCATTACCGCTCGGGCGTAAGAAAGGCCGCTTGAGCGCAGAATACACACATTCAGTAGTTTTGCAAACAACAGGCCAACACTCAAGCGCAAGAAAAGCCGCTCAAGAGCCCACCCGCTCGAGTGTGGGAAACGTCACTGTAGACATCCCCAAACGTCCCGGGAGGGAGATCCCCCCCGTTTTGTTCATATGGGCTCACTACAGTTCAGGACTCAAATGCCACGGTTCTTAATCTGATCTCGCAAAGTGCAATCATCAAAGAGTCCAAGTCCGGCAAATCGTTTTGGAAAACAGATTTTTAGAAAGAAGTGTCAAACATGGACTGCTTTGCCAGATACAGAGTCGCCACCTAAATATTTTATTTTGAGAAATTTAGGAAACCCTGACTCGTTTGCCTAAGGCCACGTGTCCGTCATCACCAAAGTTGCCTCGGCTCGGGAACTTGGGTACGATTGGAGAAAGTCACTTCGTGAGCACCCCATCTCGCCCGATCAAAGATCGGTCTCTACTAACCATGATATCAAGTTTTGAAAATATTATGTGCTCTTATTCCGGTTATTAGCCTAGATTTACTATGTGATGCGCACAACATACAAGTATAGACTGGATCGCCTGAATTGGAACAAAACGTTTCATGGTTGTTTTTGAAAGCGGTTTGCTACTCGCAAGTAGGCTTAAAATGCAGATTTTGCCACCCTCGGGTGGGCTTAGAAAACATGGTTTTGCCACTATCTAGTGGGCTTAAAACTCACAGTCAATGCATTATTCCAATTCAGATAATCCAACCTTCACCCACAGGCATTCAAGCAGGTATATCACATAAGCAAATAGCTTCATGGTAAGCATGCTATCATGGCAGTCACTCACACGTATGCAAGGATGCTAAAGCATAAAACTTACCGAGTATTCCAAGCCAAAACAAAAGCTGATTAGAAATCATGCATGAATCCTACCTATGCTAAAATGCCTAATGCAACACATGCAAAAATGCATGTAACGCCCTCAAAATAATAATATTAAACCCATCAATAAAGACATGCATTGATACATAAAAACTCCACGTTCCTCTATTCATCAGAGTTCCATTACAAAAAAAACTATTACATGTTAACGCCAAAAGCAAATGCCCTACGGGCTTACAGCTTTCCAAGTTAACACTTGGTTACAACAAAAGAGTGCTAACTCATTTACACATTAAGCCCTTGGCCTGAATTTACATGTAATACATCAAAAGAAATAAGACAACAAAAGTGTGTCCGCCTCTAGCCTCCCAAGCTATGTCCTTGGAGGTGGCATGCTACCTGTACCTGAAAATGATATTCCCATATGGGGTGAACCACAGCCCAGTAGAAATACACTAAACCAAATATGAACAATGACTAAAAGATTAGCAGTTGATAGATGGCCAACAGTGATACTTTCTTTTATCATACTTTACAGTTTCATGGCATACAATTCCATGTTACAATTCATTTTCCAGTTCCTTTCAATTCTCATTTTATAACCATGGCTCAGAACCGGGCCAGACAACTCATATGAGACAGTAACTCATATCAAGCACTTCTCCATTTCATAATAGATAAGCATACTAGCTGAGAGGGTGATTTATGATCTGGAGTTGGGCCGAGGTAACGGCCGAGCAACTTGAGAGCCCAACGGTGTATGGGGCCGAGATGATCGACTATCCGCCCAGAGATGGGCTGCCAGAACTTGGGCCGGGCAGAACTTGGGCCGAGTGTGTGCCACCCAGACCGTAAAGAAGCTGCTCGGCAAGGCAGTGCTCGGTCGGACCGAGCTGCTCGATCAGGGGATGACCGAAGCCAGACAAGCTGAGTGACCGGCGCCCGGAAAGGCGTGGTCAGCCGAGGTAACTGTTTGACTGGCAGAAAGGCCGACCACAGGAGGTGTCTCGAGCTAGGCTTTGCCAAGATGCCACCTAGCCCGGTCCTCCTTGGTCTTAGCCAGTGAAGTGCTTGGGTATGAAGCACAGCATGGCACAGCAACGGATAGAGCAGCTCGGCTGCCAAGCTCTAGCTGTGATGACAGGCAGTTGAGATTAGGTGATGCTCAGCAAGGTTTATGCTGATAGATGGGATAGCGGAGCCACGTGTCAGGAGATGACTGGGAGTAGATATGGGGCACAGAGGGTATATAAGCATGTCTGCGCCCCCCATACGCGACAGATGAACACTTTGTAAGGAATTTCTTACACCCAAACTCCTCTCTCTCTCTCTCTCTCTTTATCCTAAGGTGTGTGCTAACTTGACCGTCGGAGGGTTTTTCCGGCCACACACCGCCGGGTAGCTCACCCTTATGGCTCGCAAGTGATCGGAGAGGTGACAAAGCTCCGGAAAGAAAAGAGTAACGGCTGCCGGAAATATCTTGCTCCCCGTACAATTGGCGCCGTCATGTGGGAACCTTGACAGACAAAACCTTGTCTTCCAGTTCATCTGAATCGTCGTCCATTGGCGAACAACGACAGTTTTCCGTTGTCTGCCATAGATGGAGCCACCCAGAGTTCAACCCGAAAGGAGAGAAGGTCCTCCTCCGCCATCCATCCAATGGCGGACTTGGGGACGCCCACTGGAGGACAGTCAGTAGACGCGCGGGATAAGCGCGGAAGAAGTCATGGTCATCGCGGGAGTCCAGACGGTTCACGGCGGAGGAGAGACCTCACAACGCCAGGCGACTGGAAAAGTAAGATGAGGGACCAAGATGCTGATCCATCCGGCGAATGGCGTGGAGATGGAAGGATTGAAGCTGCATGATCAAAGGGAAAGGTGTAGCTGGAGTGGGAACCACGTGGAGCGCACCCCATCCCGTCCGTTCAGGCGGACAAGAGTTCCAGTGACGTACACATCCATATCAAATTACCAGAAGTTACCAGGTTTGGTGATTCCGACGCGGGTGCAGAAGAAGTCAAGCGCGCAGGACAGCACCTACAAACCCACGTCCGCGAGACGACGTCGAGGTACTCTTTCTCCGCTCAATTCAGAGGATTTCAGGGCAGTCCTAAAGGAGCGGCTTCGCCGGCGCGAAGCCTAGAAATACCGGCGTTCCAGCGGTTTCCTATTGGGGTTCAAACGCCAGCCGAGGGTCGGAATGCCTCCACCCCGCCAAGCGTGCCACTTCGTTATGAAGAATTTTTTAGGGGACTTGGCTAGCTGAGCGCCACCCCTTTCTCCTTGGAAATAGAAACAACACCGCCTTCCGGCAGGCTTCCAACCAGCCTAGAAGTTCACGCCTAATACGACGGAAAAAACCGATCCTTACATGCATGTTGAGCCACTTCCGACAGGTCATGGCCGGACATGGCGCATGACGGGACTGACTTATGTGCCTAATCTCTCCCGTTCAAGTTTGGGCGAGCTGGGCTTAAAGTGGTATTCGAGAGGTTGGCCGGAAGGGCATCAAAGGTGGCATCAGCTTGCGACCGGCGTTTTTTTATGCGCTTCAAAAACCAACCAAAACACCGAAGGAATCGATTCATTGCTAAGTGGTCCAACGATGGAACCGTGCGACACACTGAAGGCGTACAATTCCAGGTATTGGGAAACCTTCAACGAGATCTTGGACTGCCCGGTCAACCTCGCAATCACGCAATATAAGCGTGGTCTCCCGGTCGGTCATAGATTGCGGGACTCGCTGACCATGCACCAACCGACCTCGATGGGCTAGCTCATGCAGCGCATCAATGAGCACATCCGAGTAGAGGATGACGCGTCAGCATCCACCGTGAAGGCAACTCCGGTCACGACAGACAAGAAGACAGCAGGCAAAGTGCACGCAGTTGAGCAAGAGTCCAGCCGCTCAGGTGACAGAGCAGAGGAATCAGACCGTGGTACAAATCGTAAGAACTGGGGTAGGGGACGTCGGCACGACTGGGATGACTACGCCCGGGATGATGTTGCGGATGCCAACAGAAGATTGAAGGCAAGAACTGGCATCACCACGGTCTTCAAGATTCCAATTTATCGCATACTTAGTGAAATCCGAGACGAGGAGTATGTCCGGTTTCCTACTAAGTTGGGCGATGGACAGAAAGGCTACAATCCGCGGTATCGTTGCACATTCCACCGGGAGAGAGGCCACCGGACTGAGGATTGTTTGCCTTTAAGGCAGCACTTAGAAGAGCTCGTCGCGGCCGGGCACCTAGACCTCTACATTGATGGCGGCGTGAAGCCGAATCAGGCCGCGGTCGATCCCAGGGGACAGGATGACCAAGACGCACCACCATAGGGAGCTATCAATGTCATTCACGGCATCGTGGAACCAGAGCGTGTTTGCGAACTCCGGGGCATGATAAAAAAGGCAGAACATATGAGGGAAGTTTTGTCGGTACAGCCAGCCATCAAAAGGGGGAAGACTGAAGAAAAAGAAGTGATTAGTTTCACCTCAAAGGGATCTAGAGCGTATCCAGACGCCGCACAACGATGCCCTAGTGGTAACGCTATGCGTCAAAGAATTTGATGTTAAACGGATCTTGATCGATCAGGGAAGCTCGGTCGAGATCATGTATTATGATGCGTTCAAGCAGCTTAAATTCCGGGAGACAGACTTGGCTCCGGCAACTTCGCCGCTGGTTGGATTCAACTCACAACCGGAGTGGCCCTTGGGGAAGATAATCCTGCCGGTCAAAGCGGGTTCCGTGGTCAAGCAAGTGGAGTTTTGGGTGCTACGGGTGCCTTCGACGTACAACTTAATCCTTGGAAGGGGATGGCTTCACGCTATGCAAGTTGTAGCGTCAACCTACCACCAGGTGATGAGATTTCCCTCGGCTATGGGGGCAATCGAGGAGATTTGGGGCGATCAGGTCATGTCCAAGCAGTGCTTCGTGACGGTCAACGGAAACCGGGCTGCCAAAGGATTCGTTCAAATGATCGAAGGACCGGAGGACCAGGGTGTTTTGGATGATGTGGGTACCAAGGCTGAAGACAAGGCTGTTGAGGAATTGGTTGAGGTTCGAATCGATACAGACCGATCGGACAAGTTCTTCTTGCTCGGCTCAAGTCTCACGGCCATAGAGAGGACCGAGATGGTTGAGTTTTTGATGGCCAACATCGAAGTCTTTGCGTGGTCGCCTTATGACATGCCTGGCCTCGATCCAAGTTTTATCTGTCATCACCTCAATGTCTTCCCTGGGGCAAAGCCAGTCATCCAGAGAACAAGGAGATCGGCACTACATCACGCCAAGGTAGTTGCGGAGGAGGTGAAGAATCTGCTTGAGGCACGAGCAATTCAGGAAGTGCACTACCCTCGGTGGATTTCCAACACGGTAGTGGTGCCCAAGAAGAATGGAAAGTGGAGAGTTTGCGTCGACTATAAGACAGTCAACCGAGCTTGTCCCAAAGATAGCTTCCCTTTGCCACGAATTGACCAGCTTGTGGACTTGACGGCTGGGTATAATAGGCTCAGTTTCTTGGATGCCTACTGCGGCTACCACCAGATCGTCATGCATGGGCCTGGCCGAGAGATCACCTCTTTCACGACTCCAAGGGGACTCTTTTGCTGCCGAGTCATGCCTTTTGGTTTGAAGAACGCCGGGGCAACCTTTCAGAGGATGGTGACCAAAATGTTTGCTCCTTTGCTTGGCTAGACAATGGAGGCTTACATCGATGATATGGTGGTGAAGAGCCGACATGAAGCAAACCATTTGCCCAACTTAGCCGAGATGTTTGCCATTCTAAAGAAGCACAGGCTGCGCTTGAATGCGTCCAAGTGTGCTGGGATCCGGGAAATTTTTGGGATTCTTAGTCACGAACCGAGGCATCGAAGCAGACCCTACTCAGATCAGAGCCGTGCAAGAATTGAAGCAGCCCAGCTCGGCTAAGGACGTGCAGCATCTGGCCGGGATGGCCGCCGCGCTTAATCGGTTTATAAGCCGGTCATCAGATCGCTGCCGCCCTTTCTTTCAAGCATTGAAGTTAAAGTTCTCGTGGGACGCAGAGTGTGACCAAGCTTTGGCCGAGCTCAAGGATTATCTGTCTACTCCGCCACTGTTGGTTACACCAAAGCCGGGAGAGGAACTTTACCTTTACCTAGCCGTCTCCCAGCACGCGGTCAGTGCGGTGCTTGTTCGAGCTGAAGGAATCAGGCACTTCCCAATTTTTTATGTCAGCAAGACCTTGCTGCCGGCTGAGACGAGATATTTGCCACTGGAAAAGTTTGCGTTGGCATTGATGATGGCTTCGAGGAAGTTGGCGCATTATTTTCACGCCCATACCATCGTCATACTGACCGAGTTTCCCCTCAAGGCCTTGTTTGAACGGGCAGACTTTTCAGGCCGAATTCTTAAGTGGGCAGTCGAGTTGGGACAGTTTGATATGAAGTTCCAGCCGCGCACCGCTATCAAAGCCCAGACCATGGCAGATTTCGTCGCCGAGTTCTCACCTGGCACTCATCCGGTATGCCCGGTCGATATTACCGTGGCAGATGATGAGATGCACGCAAGACCAACCGAGGAACAACTAGATAGAGGAGGTAGCGACGCGAAGTTTGTGCACACCATTGAAGCACCCTCAGTTTTCACGGTTTTACCACCCGGTGTTGCGATGACGGAGTTGAGTATCACCGACCCACCCGCCCTGACCGTTCCCGCATCACCAAGGAAGGAAGAAATCGAACCACATAGCTCAGAACCTGCGGCCGGCTTAACACTGCAACCTGATGATTCGCCTACGGACTTGAGCGTCACCGATCCACTTGCTGAGTCCGGTGCCGAATCATCAAGGGGGGAAGGAATGGACCCACACAGCTCAAACCCTGCGGCCGGCTTAACACCGCAACCTGATGATTCGCCTACGGACTTTAGCATTACAGATCAACTTGCTGAGTCCGGTGCCGAATCACCAATGGGGACTGAATTGGAACCGGTCAACACAGAACTTGAAACCGCACAGCTGAGCAGTTGTGATCCCGTTGCCCTTCGCAACTCTCAGGACCCATCAGACTGCTGGAAGCTTTTTGTGGGGGAAATGTGGAAGCTATTTGTTGATGGAGCGTCCAACCGTCATGGCGCCGGCCTAGGTATCGTTCTTATCTCCCCGGATGGCCTAACCATTGAAATTCTATCACGCTTGGCTTCTCAGCATCTAACAACGAGGCTGAGTACGAGGCCCTTCTCGCCGGGCTCAAGAGCGCAATTCAAATGAAGGCTGCCGAGCTCCTGGTGTACAGTGATTCCCAGCTTGTGGTTAACCAAGTCTCTGGGATTTACGAGGCAAAGGACGACAGAATGGCGAAGTACCAAGCTCTGGTCAGGGAGCACATCAAGCAGTTTGAGGCAATCAGAGTCTAACAAATTGGTCGTGAAGCAAACAGCCGAGCTGATGAGCTGGCCGGCCTCGCTTCCATGGTAGACAGTACGTCTCCAAATCCCTTGTTAATTGACTTTCTTCCGCGGCCAAGCATTGAAGACGCCGGGCAGACGAATGTATTCTGCGCCGCGCTAGGTCCTTCCTGGATGGACCCCTTGATCTTATTCCTCAGAGACCGGACTCTACCAACTGACAAGAAAGAAGCCCACAAAATCCGGGTGAAGTCAGAGCGGTTTTGGCTCTCTCCATCTGGTGCGCTGTATAAAAAGTCCTTTACTGGTCCTTATCTAAAGTGCGTGCACTCGAATAGTGTGGAGGCCTTCTTGAACGAAATTCACGAAAGCATTTATGGCAGCCACATAGGGGGCAGGTCCTTGGCCTACCGAGCTATTTTGCAGGGATACTGGTGGCCGTGCATGCAGGCCAACGCACAAAAATACGTCCGCAAGTGCGAAAAATGCCAGAAATTCGCCCATCAGATCCATCAGCCTGCTAGGGAACTTCTTCCCCTCACCAGTCCTTGGCCCTTCGCCATGTGGGGGCTAGATATAGTGGGACCACTGCCAACAGCACCGGGCAACCGGAAATTCTTCATTGCGGCCACAGATTACTTCATGAAATGCGGTTAAGCTGGAGCCTTTGGGCAACCATCAAAGAAAAAGACGTAATGCGGTGTTTGTCCTCGGCAGAACTGGTCACCACGGATTTGGGCATCCCCAAAGCATTTGTGATCTCTGACAACGCACCAGTTTGAACGGTTCGCCTATTCAGAGATTTTGTGAAGCATTTGAGATAGAATTCTACACTCCACCCCGGCTTACCCGCAGTCCAATGGTCAAAGCCGAGCAATCAAACAAGGACTATACTGATGGGTGAAGAAACGGCTGGAGAAGCAAAGGGAAAGTGGGCCTGAGAATTACCCAGCTCCTATGGGGCATACGCGAACCAAAAACCCCGCGGCGATTCTACCGGGAACTCATATGCTTTGGCTATGGCATGGAGCGGTCATTACCCCTGGAAGTTGGCATGCCCACCCTAAGAAGCGAGAGTTTCGAGCACTGAACTGAATGCCGAGCTATTTGCCCTTGAGTTACCTAGTGGAAAGAGCGTCGGGAGAAGGCCCTCATCCATGTAGCCGCCTACCAGCAAGACACCTCCAAGAAATACAACAACGACGGTTGCCACCCCAGACCTTTCCAAGGTCGGTGATTGGGTTTTGAGGAAGTTATGGCCAACACCTCTGTGCCAGGAGAAGGCAAACTGGGGCAAATTGGGAAACCTACAAGATCACCGGTCTGGCGGGCAAGGGGCTTACCACTTGGAGGACCTAGAGGGAAGAGCAATACCCCGGCCAGCGAATGCGCCACTTGAAACTGTATTACTTTAAGTTTTGCCTTCTTTCTTGTGCAAAAGAATTTTTGGCTTCACTCACCATGTAAATCTTTTTGTCAATCTATAGAAGTTCATTTTGATTTAAGCACTTGCGACTGTTGTTTTAATATGAAAGAAACCGAGGATGATTACTCCGGTTGAAAAGACTTGGTGTATTGTCCAACTTCGATCCCAACCGAAGATGATTTACTCCGTTAAGGGTTGGTGTATGTCCAACTTCGGATTCCCAAACCGAGATTATTTTACTTCCGGTTGCGAAGAGTTGGTGTTTTGTCCAACTTCGGATTCCCAACCGAGATGATCTAATCCGGTTGGAAGTGTTGGTGATTTGTTCAACTTTGTTATTACCAACCGAGATGGTCATTTCGGTTTATGAATTTGTTGTTTTGTTCTGCTTAAGTACTTCAACCGAGTTATGAATTCCGGTCGACGAGGTGTTTTGTTCAAACAATGATTTATACCGAGATGTTTTGCTGACAATGGAATTGATCACAACCGTACAAACACTTGGCAAAATTTGACTTTTTCATTGATAAGAAAATCCATACAAAATGTGGGGACAGAGCCCGGTTACATCAGAAGCGTTGAAAGCAAAAATACAAAACAAGAAAAGAAAACTAAACTAGGGGGGAGAGATGGGTAAACTCGTCCTCGCCAGCATCAAGGTTGATGGTTGGATTTGTGTCTTGGGCACCGGGCTCATCATTGCCGGGTTGCTCTTGCACTTCGGCCTCCTCTGCCTCAGAATCTGTCTCACCGTCTCCCTCTTCAAGTCCTTCATCGGCCTCAGCTTGCAAAGCGCGGAAGACGTCGTTTGCATAAGGCACGAGGTAGACCGGTAGCGAAGCTGGAGGAGGGTTGGCAAATACGTCGGTGTCAGAGCCTTGGCTGAGGTGTTCGCAGGCGGACTTCCAGCCAGCCTTGAAGTAGATGTCTTGTGTTGCAAAGACTTGCTTCTTGTAGCTCTGCTCGGCTTCGTTAAAGCCGGCGTTATTAGCAGCCCAGCAAGCTTTCTTCGACTTTTTGAGCTCGTCCACCTCAGTCTGGAGCTCAGCCCATTTTTTCTCGGCCGCATCCAGCTGACCGAGCAGTCTGTTGTTGTCGGAATTGGCCATTTCAAGCGAAGACTTAGCCCGACCGAGCTCGGCTTGGAGGCTCTCGACCTGGCTGGCTGTGTCATTGGCCTTTTGCCGAAGTCTATGGATGCGCTCCAAAACCAGGTGTTGTTTTTGAATGGCCTGCAAAAAGCAAAGTTGATTAGAAAAGGACCGGGCAAACACTTGTGAAATTTTCAGAGGAACATTGACTTACCCTAGCCATAGACTTCACTGATGATTTGACCAACCGAGTGTCAGGGACGTGGTCGCTACCGACCATGTCGCTCGGTAGTAGAAGAGCTTTGGACAGATCGAAGGCGAGCAGATGCTCTTTGTCAGCCTTGATCGAAGCCGTTGCCGGGATGTCTTGACCCCGGTGCTTCAACAGTGGACGCCAGGCCGGCACTGGGACGGGGGCGTCAGAAGGATGCTCGGTAGTGAGCTCGGCGACTAGCTCGGCGGATGGGTCAGCCCGAGCTCTTTTACTGGCACGTCGTGCAGAGGGTTCTCGGCTGGATTACCCGGTCGCTTGAGAGGCAAGGGCGACCACAGCGCCACTGGATTGACCGGCGACTGGCGAGCGAGTTACAACGCTCGGCAGCTCGGCGGATGTGGCGGTGAGCAGGTTCTTGATTCTGCTGCGCTTGGCCATTTCTTGTTCCTCGGTCAGGTGAATGAGGGGAACGTCTAGCAGAGTAGGATCCGGTGGAGGTGTTGGAGCTCGGAGGAAGTCAGTAACTTTACTCCGGCGGGGGGCGGAGTATCTGTATGTGGGACTGTAGCCGAGCAATTGGTTGCAATCTCGGTCGCGGTAGCGAAGCGCGGTCCTGATTACCTCTACGTTGGGGAAATTATAGTTGGCTTGCAAGGCTTGGATGGCTGCAAAAGAAACAAGGAAGATAATGATTAAGGTACAGAAACATCAAGAAAGTGTATTAACCGAGATAATATGTGCGGCTTACATGTGCTCCCAAAATTTTTGCTAATCATCCAGCCTGGTACCTCGGCTGTCTCGTAATTACCAGACACCCAGAAGAAATCATCGTCGTGAAGATCCTAGTCTGGTGTGCCGGTCACGACTTTCTCTCTGTCCGGTCTAATCTTGAGATAATAGGCGAGACCGTCGCCGGTGTGGCCTAGGGTGTATTGGCGCAGGATCTCGGCTAAACCTAGGCTAATGCCTAACCGGTTGTTTAGCTCGTGCACGCTGTTTATTATCCGGTAAGTGTTGGTAGACACTTGGGTGGGTGCTAGCCCGATTCGGCGTAGGAACTCGGTGATGAGTGGGTTCAGAGGGAAGCGGAGTCCTCCTTCGACGACCGACAACACGGTGAAGGGGCATTGTTTTGTTTTACCCCAAGGCGTGGTCTCTTCTTCTGGGGGCATTGTTCTGTTCTAACCCAAGGCGTGGTCTTTTCTTCTGCGAGCTCCAGGTGGACATCGGCCGGGACGCTGTACTCCTCCCTGAAAGCAGCTAGCGCGGCCGGAGTATCCACTAGGAAGCGGAATTTCCCCATTTGTGGCCGGCTTAGTATCCTGGCTGAGGGGTTTGGCACTGTGTAATTGGTTGCTGCTCGGTCCTGAGAGCCTCAGGAATGACAGTGGTCCCCTTGGACTCTGCAGGAAAAGGATGGCAAGTGTAAGTGTGAGCGCGGTCGCGCAAAAGGAGCTGGAATTTAGCTCGGTCATTAAGTGTGCCAAACCACCTCGGATATCTATTCTAACTAAGGAGCCCGGTCGCCCAAGCAGACCAGATGTTAGCCCGGTTGAGCGACCAAGTCCTTTTGTTATCTCGGTTTTTGCTGGGGTTGAGACAAACATGTTATTTGCTCGGTCAGATTGGTTTTTTGGATCAAAAGAAGACCAGGAGCCCAGTTCGCCCCAGTTCTTCAGTGTTCTTCAGGAAGATGAAGAACACCAAGAACAGTGGGAGGTTTGGGACGGTTTCTATGGCCTATGCCCTAAGAGCTACGTTTTTGTACCCTAATGTGTGTAATATGAAAGAAAATAACAACTCAAGAGGGATCGAAGGTCTTACCTGTGAAGGGTAGGAGCTGTTCTTCCAATCACGAAGAATGCCAGTCGAGGCTGAGAGGAAATGGCTTGAGCTCTGAAGCGTCAGATGGAAGGAAGCAGTAAGAAGGAATTGTGTAAGGGGGGTCTTGTATATGAAGGAACGAGAAGCCGCCCAAATTCAAATTCTGGCAAAAACGGCGGGTTGGCTGCTCGATGAACCAATGCAGCCCGCCACGTGTCCTCTATTATGGCGACGTCAGGACTGAAGCGACGGGTTGAGAGTCGAAGAGCCAACCGAGCTACTTTCGAAGTAAAGGATGTCAGCCGAGGAGTATAACCGGGCAAGTTTGCAAACAGTTATGTTAACTACCCGGTCGAGGTTTGGCTGAAGACCGGAGAAATGCTACCTCGGTCGAAGTGAGTAATCCCAGTCACGCTTTCGCGGACGGAATTAAAGGGCAATTGAGAGGGTGATTTATGATCTGGAGTTGGGCCGAGGTAACGGCTGAGCAACTTGAGGGCCCAACGGTGTATGGGGCCGAGATGATCGACTATCTGCCCAGAGATGGGCTGCCAGAACTTGGGCCGAGTGTGTGCCACCCAGACCGTAAAGAAGCTGCTTGGCAAGGCAGTGCTCGGTCGGACCGAGCTGTTCGATCAGGGGATGACCGAAGCCAGACAAGCTGAGTGACCGGCGCCCGGAAAGGCGTGGTCAGCCGAGGTAACTGTTTGACCGGCAGAAAGGCCGACCACAGGAGGTGCCTCGAGCTAGGCTTTGCCGAGATGCCGCCTAGCCCGGTCCTCCTTGGTCTTAGCCAGTGAAGTGCTTGGGTATGAAGCACAGCACGGCACAGCAACGGATAGAGCAGCTCGGCTACCAAGCTCTAGCTGTGATGGCAGGCAGTTGAGATTAGGTGATGCTCAGCAAGGTTTATGCTGATAGATGGGATAGCGGAGCCACGTGTCAGGAGATGACTGGGAGTAGATATGGGGCACAGAGGGTATATAAGCATGTCTGCGCCCCCCATACGCGACAGATGAACACTTTGTAAGGAATTTCTTACACCCAAACTCCTCTCTCTCTCTCTCTCTCTCTTTATCCTAAGGTGTGTGCTAACTTGACCGTCGGAGGGTTTTTTCGGCCACACACCACCGGGTAGCTCACCCTTATTGGCTCGCAGGTGATCGGACAGTGACGAAGCTCGGAAGAAAGGAGTACGGGCTTGCCGGAATATTTTCTCCCCGTACACTAGCTATATCACATACCAACAGATAAGCATACAAGCTATATCATCAATTCCACAGATATGCATATGAGCACTATCACACTTCCAATGACAAGCATATGAGCTCTGTCAACACATTATTAGATAAGCATATGAGCTCTATCTACGGAGTCCATCCCCTATCTCCTCCCAACAACATACGGTTTAGAGGTCCATCCCCTATCTCCCCCTAAACCGTGGAGTACATCCCCTATCTCCTCCAACACAACACAATGCATATAAACAATAATTATACACATCATCACACAACTCACCCTACTTGGAAAACCATTTTTCAGGTACAGGTGACATGCCGCCTCCAAGGACTTAGCTTGAGAGGTTTAAGGGCTGAAGGCTCCGTTTTTGTTATCATTTTTGTATTTAAATGTAAATTCAAGCCAAGGGCTTTATATGTAAAAGAGTTAGGACTCTTCTTTTGTTGTAACCAAGTGATAACTTAGAAAGCTGTAAGCACGTAGGGCACTTATTTTTGTTATTAGCAATTAGAGTCACATGCTATAGTTTAAGGAATGAATGTTTATGAAAGTGTAATGCCTGACAATTAATTATACAAATTAATTAACCAATGTAATTAGGGCATTTTCCATAATTAACATTACAACCCTTAGGTTCCATTTTCATTAATGTTTTAACATTAATTTCACTTTTCCATGCCAAACATGCATTTAGGTTTTATATGATTAAAAACCCAACTTTTGTAAAGTTACACAAAGGCCCGAACTTCCTCAAAATTACCCAACAACTCCCAACATATCGAAATGCCAAAATTTAAAGACAAAACTCATAAAGAGGAGTAGGATATCCCTACCTCAAAGTTTGAGCTCCAATGGAGATGAAGAGCAAAACCAAAATGCTTCAAATTTCAAAATTTTCAGATTAAAATGTAACCCTCGACGATCAACACAACTTTCGTAAAAACCAAAAGTGAGCAAACAACTCCTACTAGATCAAATCTAAGAGAGAAGGGCCGGTTTTAGAGTGAGAAGCTCTGAAAATGGCTTTTTGTAAAAGTAAGAGAGAGAAAAGATCTTGAAAAAGTGATCCAAAAGTCGGATCTTGGATTTATATAAAAGTCTCCCCGCTCAAGCGTCAAACTCCCCGCTCGAGCGTCACTCACAGACCCCCGCTCGAGTGTCAACAATCCCGCTCGAGCGGCGGATACACACTCCTAGAACTTTTACAGAACCAGGTCTCCGCTCGAACGTCAAACCTCCCTGCTCGAGCGTCACACACAACATCCCGCTCGAGCGTCAAAACTCCCGCTCGAGCGCACAACACTGCAGAGGAGATACTGGAAGATGGAAAACTACGCTCGAGCGTCGAAAACCCCGCTCGAGCGGACAGACAACAACGAAGAGCCCGCTCGAGCGTCAAAATCCTCGCTCGAGCGTGAAGGCCAAAATCTGGGCAACTACACTTGGTTCCTAAGCTCAACCAACCTGTTATACACCTGCCCAACACAACCCAAGACTCAAATACAAAGAGTAAATGGTGTAAACGAGATGTACACAACAACCAATGAAAAGGGAAATCGGGATCGCTATAATGCAACTACAATAGGCTTGGCTATTCTGAGATGGCATGTGATGATGCTACAGCTAGCATGTATTCAACTCGGAATTGAAATACAATGCAGTTAGTATGATGAACCGAGCCCGGTGCATGCAAGACAGATGAATGGATGCAAACATGCGAGCATAAGTATGCTAATTGAAACATGCCCTAATATAACCATCATAAGCTGGTAAATAAAAGGGAGAAAGAAGTGGGGTTAGAAGACATACATCACACTCACGCACACTTATTACAATTATGCCCTCGCTCGGAGGGTCCAAATAAATAGTATACAGTCCGAATAAATAATACAGTCCAAATAAGTACAAAACCCTAATTAATTAACAAATTAACTAAGAAATGAAATAAACTAGTATGCAAATCCATGGACCGCCTCAGCTCTGTTCCGAATGATGAATGATGCATGCTTGAGTTGCCTTGCGCAGAAATCCATTGCGATGCCCCGATTCGCCTCTATTTGCAATTAATCTCGAAATACTATGCAAAGCTCTAGAAGGCTGCTGATTTTTGAATTGCTGCAACAGAGAGCAAGAAAGGGGCATGGCAAAGCATTTTCACATATGTATGCACGACCTCGATCCTCGTGCCACCAATCACGCAGCTCGATGCATGATGGCCGAGGAGTCGAAATGCACGATTCGATGTGATATGAATGCACATGAAAACACAACAAGGCCTAGGCTCCATCATGGATAATTCGGAGTGTCAGCGACTGGGAATTGAGGCACGTTTCGTCACTTTGAGTACGAAACGTCCCTCGTTTCCCGTGTTTGGACTAAACCCTAATATGTATGGCATACACAATGCGACTAACATGCAACCTAGCATACGCAATGCTATGAACTACAATGGCATACACAATGCACATACGAAGGCTATCATGCGCACATGAAGACTATTAATGATATGATCAAAGCATACACAATGCAACGGCCAAACATGCAACAATCATGAACTAAATGGCATGCTCAATGTAAGATGGACTTACACCAATATGAGTAGACCTCAGCTACACTCAAATCAGTGGCCATATGATGGAAATGAGACAACCGAAACACATGCAAACATGCACGAATGCAAAGGACCGATCCTAAGGCATAACATGCAACTCTAACTAAGCATGGCAGAGGATGAAGTATGGCATAGAATGACATATGATACAACTCTGAAATGGCACAAAAATGGTCCCGAAACATGCAAATATGTCACACAATGCATGCTAGGGGGCCCAAGTACCGAAACTAGTGAAGTACGTTATACTAGAGGTACCCAAAGCAATGCGCTAATGGCAAAACCAACCCCAAACAGACCCTAGGCAGGTCTGAAACAGTGAGGAAAAGGCCCAAAATGATGCCTCGGAATGCGAAGAAATGAAGCTCATTCAATGGCTCGAAAACAAGACATTCATGGAAAACTCTCAAGCACACTTAAAGAGTAGAAAACATGGCAATATGGCATTCATACAAGCTCTGAAATATGATATATAATGGACTCAAAACATGAACACACCTCAGTATATGCATGGAATGAGCCTCAAAACTCAAGGTTAAGCATGGGTATTGAACTACAAGCATGCAAAACAAACATCATTCGATCATGAGACCCAAAAACAGAGCTAAGGCAGTCCAAAATGTGCACAACATCAGTTTAAGGCATGGCCAAAAAGTGTTAAAATCAAGGGTCAACAAAGCATGCAAAGAAAGCTAGTGAACCATGAGTTGTACTACAACTATATGAAGCATATGAGAGCTCATCAAACCAACCAAAAACAGAAGTATTCCATGCCAAAAGATGCCCAAAAACCCACTGAAACTCAGTCAATGCATGCAAGAATGATAGGCTCTTTTGGAAGGCCATGAAAGGGGTTATTCTACACATGTATGATAGACATACAAAATGGCAAAACCACCTCTGGAAAGAGGTTATGAGGGTCCTAAAACCCACCAAAAAGGGCCTGGAATGAGGCTAGGAAGCATGCAAGTAAAGGGTCCTTTGAAAGGCCATGAAGAGGATTACTCTACACGTGCAAGATAGACATCAAATATGGCCAAAAGGGCTCTGGACAGAGTTCATGCAGGTCACAAAACTCACAAAAAGCGGCCTGAAACATGGCTTCAAAACATGCAAATGGGGGCTCCTTTGTAAGGCCAAGAAAGCTAGTAAACAAAACAAGGGGTGAGAGGGTTACCCCTCTCTGATTTTAAGGCTCAAAAACACATGTTAGCCACTGAAAATCTGCTGGATTTTAGTTGCTAAAAGGCCAATGTAGACAACCCATTTTTGACCGACCTTAAGACTCAGACGTCACCAGTTGAGCACTCGGTGATTTTGCATATCGTGCTCGTTAAGAAGTTTCAGAGTTGCGGCCGTGAGCCCCGCCTCCGGACTTCCGAACCCTCTTCTGTGCCTTGTCTCGGTTTGCGAACCAGACTCGATTTTCTCTGTTTCTTTTCCTGAGGGAAGGGAGAGGTCCAGTAGACCATCTCTCAATGTCCGTAGGCTACATTTGGTGGCCGTAGGCCATTTTTTCCCATTTCGGAGTCCGGTTTCCGGTTTTTCGGGATCGTTGGCCGTGTGCCTCAGTTCGGGACCGCCTAACCATCTCTGTTTGCTCTGATTTTTGGCATACTTCCTATTTTATCCCTTTTGAGGGACACTGGGGTCTGAGAAACCCACTTCGTGGCCAAATGCCACTTTCGGTGCTTAACAGCCCATTTTCGGGACCCCGAACTGCGCGTTTTGGCCCCCGAACATTCGTTTTGCAACGGTTTTCGTTCATTTTTGGCAGGTACCTCTGTTTTATCACCGAGGAGGTCACTGAAGGGTGGGAGGCCAGTAATTGTTGCAGCAACCAGTTATACATCCTTCGACGCCCTCCGGCGCCCGTTTTTCGCACTTCCGGGCTAATGTTCGAACATCCCTGGCCCATTTTCTTGAACTTTGAACCACATATTTGTGATGTACACACATGGAGACGCCCTAAAAAATGGTGCCGGCCATTAATGCTACTTGACCCTTTTGACCCCCTCCTTCCGGGCTAATGTGAACCCCTTGACCCATTTTCTTGAACTTTGAACCACATATTTGTGATGTACACACATGGGAGACCCTAAAAGTTGGTGGCCGGCTAGTAATTCCACTTGACCCTTTTGAACCCCTCTTTCCGGCTAATGTTGAACCCCTTGGACCCACTTTCTTGGACTTTTAACCACAGGGTTGTGATGTACACACATAGGAGGACACCATCAATTGGTGGCCGCTCAGAAAATCTGATTGACCCTTTTGACCCCTAGCCGCCGGCTAAGGGGTGTGGCCGGCCGGCCACCTGCAGCAAAAGTACCAGGCCGGCCGAGCTCCTTGCACTGTTCCCTTTACAGTTGGGCTTTATCCCCAGGAAAGATCTTATCCGGGGAGATATTTTTGTGGGGGAAAGTTGCTCTCCTTTCCCCCACCTTTGCACCCCTTTTTGGCCTTTAATAACAAGCAAGCTATATCACATGTTGGGGTTAGAAAAATTCTTCTTCAAGCTTCCATACACAACTCCATCTCTATACCTCTCATTTCCTTGAAAATTCCTAAGTCCTTAAGCACCATTTCTTCTACAACCACCAAGCTCTACCATCACCACCTCATTTCCAGCAACAAGGAAGACTTCTCAAAGGCCAAAGGAGCTGCAAATTGGTCCAAGAAGCAACAAAAGTCTAGTTTTCAAGGGTGAGTAACTTTTCTCCTCTTTTGACCCTTTTCTTATCCATTGTAAGCCTTTTATGCTTTTTGTTTCAAGCTCCGGCCTAACTGAAAAGGCCTCTTTTGAGCTCATCTTCACTTTTCATTAAGGGCTCAACCCTGTTTGAGCCATCCATGATGCACTTGCTTCATTGATCCTCTTATATGTCATAATCTTGCATGCTATTTTTGGCCATGATTAATCTGTTTTTGAGCTATTGTAAACTGATATTAGGTTATTTTGAGCCCCTTCAACATTGAAGAAGGGCTCAACACCATTTGGACTTCCATGTTGTACCTACTGTATATCTCTCTTTTATCCCCATTCTTGCATGCAATGGCAGCCTATCATGCTTTTGTTTTTGGCCTTTTACAGTCTGGAAATAGTCATATTTGTGGCCCATTCTACATGTTTTATTAAGGGTCTTTGGCTGTTTGGTGATTATTTGCATACCTCATGTTATAGCACCTTTTGAGCTTCAATCTTGTGCTTTTTTTTTAGCATGTTTGTATACTGATTTGAGGTTGCCATATACTGTAAATATTCATATTTTGGTCCCTCTTCAATGTTGTAGAAGGAAATTTTTCAGTTTGGGTTTTGCTTATATCACTTGCTTCATTACCCCTCTCTTGGCCCCTATTCTTGCATGCCATTTTTGCCATACCTATGCTTGCTGTTTGGCCATGTTTATAACTGTGAAAGTGCCTTTTTTGGGACTGTCTACTTCTGTCTTTGCATTGCATGTCCATGTTGTGCATGTTTGGCATAGCTATAGGCCATTTCGGGTGCCTAATTCGCATTTCGGGACAATTCCATGCATTTGGTGTCATTTCGCCTCATTTCGGGACTGTTTCCCCCATATTTTAGTGCTGAAATTCCATTAGAATGATTGCATCCTTTTCCATGTCATTGCATCGCATTTTGCCATTGCTCGGTTTGCGTGCCCGTGTGCACGCATTTCGAGGCACTTCGTTTTTATCCGACGGCATCCTATGTGAGTGTGGCTGAGGCTCACTCATGTTGGTATAACGCCATATCATGTTTTCATGTCATTACATCACATTCTGCCATCGCCTCGGTTTGCGTGCCCGTGTGCACGCATTTCGAGGCACTTTATTTTATCCGTCGGCATCCTATGTGAGTGTGGCTGAGCTCACTCATGTTGTATAGACCCCATATCACATTTTCTATGTCATCACATTGTGAATACCATTGCCTCGGTTTGCTTGCCCGTGTGCACGCATTTCGAGGCACCTCATTTTCGTAGCATTGTGCATACTAGGTTGTATCTTAGATTGCATTCGTCATTTTCTCGATTTGCGTGCCCGCGTGCACGCACTTCGAGCATCTCACTTTCATAGCATGTGTATGTTAGGATTGTATCTTAGTCGCATTTCATGCATGTCATGCATATCGCATCGTGTTCGGAATAGGAGTTAGCCCGGGCACGGGAAACGAGGTGCGTTTCGTACTTCGAGTGACGGACGTGTCTCAATTCCAAGTCACCGACACTCCGGATTATCCATGATGAGGAGTTAGGTTTTAGCTGTAGTTTCATGTGCATTCATTCTATATTGAGTTGCGCATTCGGCTCCTCGGCCATCATGCATCGATGATGATCGTGATTAGGCACGAGGATCGAGGCATGCATATATCTGTGAAAATACATTGCTATGCCCTTCCTGCTCTCTGTTGCAGCAAAATGAAGAATCAGCAACTTTTCAGAGTCTGACACGCTTTCTAAGAATAACTGCTAAACAGAGGCTAATTGGGGCATTCCGGTGGATTTCTGCGCAAGACAACCCGGACATACAGCATTCATCAGAAGCAAGGCAGTCCCTGGCTTGCATGCCAGTTTTACCGCTTTCTTAGTTAATTCATTAATTAATTAGAAATTTGTACATTATTCGGACTGTAATATTTTGGACTGTAATATTCTTTTATTCGGGACTGTATATTTATTCGGACCCTCTGCGCGAGGCACAACTGTAATAAGTGTGCGTGAGTGTGGTGTATGTCTTCCAACCCCACGTCTTTCTCCCTTTATATTATCCGCTTATGATGGTTAGATTAGAGCATATTTAAATAGCATACAGTACGACAGCATGTTTGCATTCATTCATCTGTATTGCATGCACCGGGCTCGGCGCATCATACTAACTGCATTGTACTTTCAATTTCAAAGTTGAATACATGATAGTTAACATTTCATATGCCATCTTAGAATAGCCGAGCCTGCTATAATTGCATTTTGCATGTGTTGCATTAGGCATTTCTGTATAATTAGGATCATGCATGATTTCTATGAATTTCTATTTGGCTTGGAGACTCGGTAAGCTTATGCTTTAGCATCCTTGCATGCGTGTGAGTGACTGCCATGAATAGCATGCTTACCATGAGGCTATGTGCTTATCTGATATAACTGCCTGAATGCCTGTGGGTGAAGGTTGGGTTACTTAAATTGGAATAAATCATCAAATGTTTTAAAGCCTACCTGCAGGTAGCAAACCATTTTCAAAAACGAACATGAAATGTTTTGTTCCAATTCAGGCGATCCAGTCTATATTTGTGATGCCGTGAGCAATCACATAGTAACCTAGGCTAATAAACCGGAATAGAACTCACAATGTTTTCAAAAATAGATATCATGGTTAGTAGAGGCCGATCTTTGATCGGGCGCGGGTGCTCACGACAAGTGACCTTCCCCAATCGTACCCAAGTTCCCGAGCCGAGGCAACTTTGGTGATGACGACACGTGCTTGGCAGAGTCAGGGTTTCCTAAATTTCCCAAAAATAAAATATTTAGGTGGCGACTCTGTATCTGGCAAAGCAGTCCATGTTTGGCACTTCTTTCAAAAATCAGTTTTCTCAAAAATGATTTGCCGGATTTGGACTCTTTGGTTCAGATTACGAACCGTGACAACAAAAGTCGAGTCCGAGCTGTAGCGAGGTCCCCCGCGGGCCTGTCTACAGCCAAACCAAGGCCAACACAAATGCTCTAATGCATAGCTCAAAACAAGAGGAAATGAAGCATGCAAGGGGGTAGATGACCCCCAACAGAAAAATGACCTAAACAAACATGTTTATAAGCTCAAAAAAAAACTTTTTTAAGTTTATGACGAAACCCAAAAATGCTTGCAAGTAAGGCTAAACAATGAAGCAAAATAAGGGCCAAAAGAGGGAACTAGTGTCTTACCCTTATAGAGCAGAGGGCCAGCAGCTTCTGGACCAAAATAGGAACTCTCCAACCTTTGAAAATGAACTCCTAGGTGCTTAGGTTGATAATGGAGGTGTTGTGCTCGGAGGTGTAGTGCAATGGGACCAAGAACAAGGGTTTTTGGAGCTTGGAATATAGAGATATGAAGGGAAAGTGTATGTATGCTCAAAACAGGTTCTAAACCCTAGCAATGGAAGAGGGCCCTTTCCTTTATAGAGGAGAAGGTCTAAAGCTTCTCCAAGAAGCTTAAAAGCTAGCTTAAACATCCTTCATACACGTGTATGGAAGATGCATTCTGAGGCTTCCAGCTGGCATAGCTGGCTTCAACTTATTGAGACAAAAAAAGAAAAAGCTGGCCGACCAGGTCAAAAGGTTCAGGTGGTCGGCCGACCACCTTTTCTGGTCAGCCTGCTACTTTTTCTGATTTTTTAGGACAAAAAATTGGTCTTCCGGAAAGAAAGGTGGTCGACCAGTGATTGGGAAGTCCAAAAGTGGTCGGCCAGGTGTCCAAATTAAAGCCCTAGAAGTTAGATTTCCAATGGCACCAGCCTTGCATCAAAATTCCTCCTGTGCAAAAAGTTATGCCTGTTTTGGTGAAGCCGCGCAGATTCGGTCCAACCGGAGTGATGACCTACTTCAATCAACCATATCTCCTCCGTCTGGACTTGGTTTTAGGATATTCTTGAGTGCAAAATAAAGCCCCAGAAGTAAGATTTCCAATGGTGGTGGCCTCATAGCTGAAATCCAAGTATGCAAATGAATAGGCCTGATTCAGTGAGGACTGCCCGTCCCTCTTTTAATGGTTCATGCCCATTTTCTTCTCCAACTAGGTTTCTTTCCCCTTCTCTTCTTTTCTTCAACTCCAAACCCTTAAGTAAGGTGTTTTGAAAGATTTTTCAAAGATCACATCTCTCTTTCATTCATTTCCACTTTGTCCTTGCTCGGTATACCGAAAAACGCAACATTTAACAAAATACGAGCGTCGGAACATCGTAGGAACTTTATTTTCAAAACATTTTGAAAGAGAGGGTTTCAAGGTCCAAAATCTTTTGATCAAGATTGTTTCGGTCCAAAAGGGGTGTGAAGTTGAGATTTGACTCTCTCCTTGCCGAAGAAACTGAACCTTTGCCTTGCACACCTTTCTCCACCAAGTAAACCATCAGTAGTGCCCAAGTCTTAAGGGCAGTCAAAAATGGGGTGTCTACAGTCGCTCGAGCATAGAATGCACTCTCCCAGTAATTTTGCAGACCTGCAAAAGTACTGAGAGTTTGCAAAGCCCGCTCGAGCGCAAGAAGTGCCACTCGAGCGGAGGGCCAAAAATCTGGACAACATGAGGTTTGAAAGCTAAGCGACCAACATGTTCCAAACATAACCACAACAATTCCAAAGCCAAATTTAAGGGGATATAAGAGAAGGGATATAAGAGAAGCAAGATATAGACAACAGTATGAAATCATTAAACCCAAGTCTGGGATACAACAAAGGTCGGGTCAAAATTAAGATCGCTATAAGCAAACTGCCATGATTTCAGAAATTTGACTTAATATTTCAACTTACATTTTGGCATCCTTATTTTATCTTAGGCATTTCTAAGCCATGATTAAGCTATAATAATGAGGATAAGGATTAGAAACACACAAAGGAAGAAAAGTAATAAGTTAAGCACCAACAGAGTGTATGTTTCATTGCGTATCTATTTAATTTTTGTGTAGGTCACGCACCATAGTCCATCTAAACTGTCTAATCCGTCTATTTTGTGTTTGGAGCTATTTATGAGTAATAACTCTATAAAGCTATGTTTGACTATAAGTATTTTCTTACTTACATGATATGATCTATTTTCTGAAATGCTATTTAGTGAATCATGAATGAATGTCCAATTTTTTGAAATGTATTCGTGGCATCCTTAGCATCATGTGATATCTGTTACCTGCTACCATGGTTGGTTAACTATTTAACTATTTTATATGCATGCCTTTATGGGTCATGTAGTCTCTTCATGGGTCATCAGAACGTCTTATATATTCATGAGCCATCAGATTCATTATCGCTAATGGATGTACCACGTATGATTATCTGTGAGAATCTTATATGAATATGAATTTGTTTCTGAATCTGAACTCAGACTTTTGAATCTGTTTTGGACATCAATCATAAAACCATTACTCTATTATTATTCACAGGGCTCTAACTCATTGTATTATTTATGTATATAGGTAAGGAGGCGTGTGACCAGGCCTAAGCTACCACCTGGAATCTGTTTTGTCGGCCAACTTATGTGTCTCCCGAAGAGGTTTCTGATGTGTCTTGTGGTTGAGAATTATGGATCAAGTTTAAGTCTTTTGATTTTCTTTTGTTTAAGTTTTATCAAGACTTTCTGTTTATCTGTATATTGGGCTAAGTCCCTTTTTGTTTTATCTATACATGGGATGATGTCATATTTGTGTAAATTAAGTTTTAAATTTTCTGTCTCATATATGTCTGCACAGCTCTATGGACATCATATGTTTATATAATTGCTTCCGCAAGCCCCTTATTTTGTCAATCTGTTCAGAGGCCTTCGGTAATACCAGAATTATTAGCTGATTACGATGCTAAACATATAGGAGTGAGTTTGGGTCGTGACAATAATACTAGATAAAAACAAGCACGTATCTATTATGAAAGATAAGTAATAAAATATTATAGATAATTACCTTTATCCTTACAAAGAAGACTAGCATATTACTCGTACTATACACAGGTATAAATAAGTAATCAAAAATTAGTTTCTAAATTAAAATAATAATATAAAATTTATATAAATTATGTAGTAAAAATGATTTATAATCAATTAAATTTTATTTATTTTTATCAAAGTTACACATAAGAGAAGATTTTCGTGACAATAATACTATATAAAAACAAGCACGTATCTATTATGAAAGATAAGTAATAAAATATTATAGATAATTACCTTTATCCTTACAAAGAAGACTAGGATATTACTCGTGCTATACACAGGTATAAATAAGTAATCAAAAATTAGTTTCTAAATTAAAATAATAATATAAAATTTATATAAATTATGTAGTAAAAATGATTTATAATCAATTAAATTTTATTTATTTTTATCAAAGTTACACATAAGAGAAGATTTTTATTCTGATGTCATTAATTGGGCGTTCTAAATTCTTAATAAAAAATTGTATGTCATAATTTAATCGGTAAAAATTAAATATTAAATTACAAAAATTATATTTACGATAAAATATAAATACATTTTGTTTTATAAATTTAGTAATTTTAATTACTATATGATAGTAGTAAATTACATTTGTTAATATACTAATTGTTTCTTCAAAATTGTAAATTGTCGTATATCATAACTTTTATGTGAACATTGATTATGATTGACTTGTGGTGTTGGACTACATATTAAACCTAAAAACTACTCGACTCAATATATATGTTAATGTGACCTCCACCTAATCATTTAAAATTCACTTTATCGGTTTGTGATCGGTTTGAGCTAATTTGATAGTTCCAATATTGGATTAAATATTAAAAATTAACCTAGAAAATCCAGTTTGAGTCAAAAATGTTTTTTCAATAACTCTTGATTTAAGCTATAATACATCATATTTTAATAACTCAATATTATAAAAAAAAATAATCTTTATGTTTATGGCTATAATTTTTTTTATTTATAAATACTAGGATAATTACGTTTGAACAAATTCTAACATAAAATTGTTACTTTAAAACTTTAAGATCTACACATTTTCTTTGACTCTATAACTAATTTTTGAGATTGCAACTAAAATAAATTTCAATCATTTATATAGAGAGCCATGTGTGATAAGAGTTTATAATACACAATTTTAAAAGTAATATTATTTCAAAATTTTTAGTATGAAAAATATGTATCCAACTTGATGTTATGTTTGATTCATGGATTTGGGTAGGAATTTGGAATGAGAAAAGAAAACGATAAATGAAATGTAAATGAAAAATAACTACATTTTACCTAATTTCGCATACTTTTTCATTTTTTTCTTTCAAAATTTCTATCCAAAATCATGAACCAAACACATCATCAGTGTTTAAAAGGAGTTATGGATCCTTTATTTTGTTGATATACACTATCTAAAAAAACCAATAAGGGGTTGGTTCAGTGGTAAGACTTTCAAATTCCTCACTCAAAACTTAAGTTCGAGTCTCTATAACCATTGTTGGAGTTAAACATACTTCTTATCTTCGGCCCCAATATAGGTGTGGTGGGGTTCCCTACAAATGCATTGTGGGTGCTAATAGGCAATACTCCATGGTAGATATGTGGAGTAGCCTATCTATATATCCATTTTGTTTAATAAAAAAAAATACACTATCTAAATAAAACCAATATAATATTTGGTAGGAGAAGCGAGTTCTTAAAATGGATCATCAATCACATTATAAGGGAATAAAAGCTAGCCAATAAAAGATTTTTTAAATATTTAAAAAATTAAACATCAAGAGAAAAAAAACTATAGAAGATGTGAATTGATTCTTATATTTTAGTGGTACAAAAATCTAAATTTTAAAATCGATCATTTACAAATTTTTAAATGAATTAATTAAATTTTTTTTTAAATGTGTAAATCAAGGTATAATAAGATTTTTTTTAACTGATTCAACAAAAGTTACAAGATTTTTTAAAAAAAAATTTAAAAAACTGATTAGTTAATTTTCTTTTTTAAATTTCTAAATGGATTAATTAATTTTCTTTTCAAAATGTGTAAATTAAGGCATAATAATTTTTTTTTTTAAATGATTCAATAAAAGTTAGAAGATTTTTTTAAATGATTCAATAATATTTTTTAAAAAAATTTTAAAACTGATTAGTTAACTTTCCTTTTTAAATTTCAAAATTTAAATTTATAAATGGATTAATTAACTTTCTTTTTAAAATGTGTAAATCAAGGCATAATAATTTTTTTTTTTTAAATGATTCAATAAAAGTTAGAAGATTTTTTTTTTAATTTTAAAACTCATTAGTTAACTTTCCTTTTCAAATTTGTAAATTTAAATTTATAAATGGATTAATTAACTTTCCTTTTGAAATGAGTAAATCAAGGTATAATAAGATATTTTTTTTTAAATTTTAAAACTGATTAGTTAACTTTCCTTTTCAAATTTCTAAATTTAAATTGATAAATGGATTAATTAACTTTCCTTTTGAAATGTGTAAATCAAGGCATAATAAGATTTTTTTTTTTAATTTTAAAATTGATTAGTTAACTTTCCTTTTCAAATTTCCAAATTTAAATTTATAAATGGATTAATTAACTTTCCTTTTGAGATGTGTAAATCAAGACATAATAAGATTTTAAAAAAAAAAATTTAAATTCATTAGTTAACTTTCCTTTTCAAATTTCTAAATTTAAATTTATAATGGATTAATTAACTTTCCTTTTAAAATATGTAAATCAAAACATAATATTGTTTTTTTATAATTCAATAAAAGTTAGTCAATAGAAGATGTTTTTAAAATATTTAAAAAATAAGAATTCTAAAAAAATAGTACGAGTGTTTTGAGTTTCACAAGGCTTTTCTCATTAGAAACCCTCTTTTTCTTAATATGTAGTATAAATTCAATATATTGATTGACACCCTTCAAAGACAGAATAAAAATTTATTTTTTGGAATAATCCTTAGGCTATGGAAGCATAGCTTGGGGGTTTAAGGAAACAAAATTACCTATCTAAAAATATATTTAAAAAAAGGGGCAAAATTACGGGAATCACGAGTCAACGATCTTGTAAAAATCTTTTGGTGAGACCTGTTAATTGGTTTTGGAATTTTTTAGGATAGGGAAACAACCAATATCTTTTTTAATATTTTTATTTAATTACTAAAATTTAAAATTTTTGGATGAAACTTTGGAGGTTTCACGGTTTTTTTTAATGAAATGCGTTGTCACTTTACTATAATATAGATGTTGAAATGTTGATGCATATAAAACCATTAAACATTAGAATTTTTTTTTTCATAGAAGATGTGAATGGATTCCTATATTTTAGTGGTACAAAAATTTATATTTTAAAACTGATTAATTAACTTTCCTTTTCAAAATTTCTAAATTTAAATTTTTAAATAGATTAATTAATTTTCCTTTTGAAATATGTAAATCAAGGCATAAAATCTATTCAAAATTATAAATATAAAAATTAACTTTCTTTTGTTAGATAATGTCTCAATGGGACCATATAATTAAATGTAGTGTTATCATTTATAAGAAGTTTACAATTTAAGTGATTCAATTTAATTAATAGGCTTAAGGGTATATGTGTTATGGACCTAATGTGTAGATACTAGTTGTATAATTTCTATTTCTATGAGGGGCAGAAATAGAAATTAAAACATATTGGTTAAAGTTGGTTTTCATTCCTTTTGAACTTCCATAACCTTTCAGTTTTGAAAACCAATAAATAGAAATTAAAACCAATAATGGTTAAAGTTGGTTTTCCTTCCTTTTGAACTTCCACAACCTTTCAGTTTTGAAAACCAATTACAACCTTTAAAAAGTTATGGTCCATATTCCTTCCCAAGTGGAAAAGAACACTGTCATTTTTCTTTCTAAATCCTCTCAAGGAGAAACATAAGGCACCAAAGGGGAAAGGATTAGAAGGCAATAACATAATCAATAACAAAGAGTTCATTGATAATCATGCTTCCGTTTAACCGTTCATCAATGAATTCAGGTATGTCATTTTGTCTTGATTTCTTAATAATACACATGGTAAATGATCTAAAGTGTAAGGTTTATGTTCTAAAATTTATGTTAACAATTGGTATCAGAGCCAGCATATCATGTGTCTTATCAGAATTGATATGCTTTATTCATTCTATTTAGTTTCTTGGAATCAGATTCTGAATTTTCTTATGGATGTAAATTCTGTTTTTTCCTGTTTTGTTCTGTGAAAATGACAATCTGTTTTCTGGAATTGTAAAATGATTCGGTGGGAAGTTTTTTTTTTTTCTCTCAAATGGATGAACATCATGTATTTATATATATATAGATATATCTTGCGATTTGATCGGTTTAATTTTGAACATCATAAAAAAAAAAAAAACTATTTGTTTTTTTTGGACCCGTCAATTCTATTTATATATGCATATATATATATATAATTGGAATTGCTGCAGATTATATAACATATACGGGGTCACAAATTTAGAAATCTTTAAATTTAATGTAATTTCATACAACGTCTACAGAAATTTAATTTTCTAACATTCTCAATATAAGTCAATTCAAACAAGATGTCACAAAAGTGATCTCTCTTATCTAGATTGTTTTATATGGAATGTTTTGAAGTTCATGTCTGTGTATCTCATGCGGGTATTTATCGGTCCAAAGACATGATTAAGACTTGGCAAAATTACACACACATTTTGTGGTGATAAACATGTGCCAATTGTCAAGAAAACCTAATGTGAATAATAAATCCATCAAAAGATAGATTTGTTATTTGACATAACTTATTGTCAATGTTTGATCATTACAACAAGAATACCACTTACAGTTAATATCACTACCCAAAGGCTTGGTATTAATGTTGTGCTAGGTATCTTGAGATGTTGTCATTAAATTAATTTATTTAGAGATTAGTTGTAAAAGAAAGAGTGCAGAGTGGACAGATTTCCATAGAGCACATTGGGAGAAACTCCATGATAGCGGATCCACTTACGAAGGGACTACCACCCAAGGTCTTTCATGAGCACACTGCTCAGATGGGTGTTGTTCTATTTGAGAACATTCTGGTTTAGTGGAAGTTTGCATTTATATTACTGCTTTATGTCAGCCTTGAGTTTTATCTATGTAATTAGATTAATTTCTGCATAAATGAAATATTCAGTTTATTACGTTCTATTACGTATTGTGAAGTATTGATCTCAATAAAATTAAGTAAGACCAGTTGGAAATAGGCATGTATGGATCACATCACATGTAATTTCCATGCTATGCATCCATGATTGATCTATGTCACTTAGCTGTATTAGTATACGTGACCATTGGTGGGTCGAGTTACGATTGATGTAACGAAGACCGCTTTGATCCTATATTAATATAGTTAATGGACAAGATTATTTGGATACCCTCAAGTTATGATAACAAATTTCTGAGCTCACTAAAGTTAAGCACATTTTTCAGGATACATATGTGGTCCAGTGGGAGATTGTTAAATAATGTCTCAATGGGACCACATAATTAAATGTGGTGTTATCATTTATAAGAAGCCTACAATTTAAGTGATTCAATTTAGTTAATAGGCTTAAGGGTATATGTGTTATGGACCTAATGTGTAGATACTAGTTGTATAATTTCTATTTCTATGAGGGGCAGAAATAGAAATTAAAACATATTGGTTAAAGTTGGTTTTCATTCCTTTTGAACTTCCACAACCTTTCAGTTTTGAAAACCAATTACAACCTTTAAAAGATTATGGTCCCTATTCTTTCCCAAGTGGAAAAGAACACTGCCATTTTTCTTTCTAAATCCTCTCAAGGAGAAACATAAGGCACCAAAGGGGAAATGATTAGAAAGCAATAACATAATCAATAACAAAGAGTTCATTGATAATCACGCTTCCGTTTAACCGTTCATCAATGGATTCAGGTATGTCATTTTATCTTGATTTCTTGGTAATACACATGGTAAATGATCCAAAGTGTAAGGTTTATGTTCTGAAATTTATGTTAACATCTTTTTGAATGGATTAATTACTATTTTTTTTAAATGATTCAATAAAAACTAGTCAATAGAAGATTTTTTAATTATTTAAAAAATAAGGGTTTTGAGCTTCACAAGAGCCTTCTCATTAGAAATCCCATTTTCCTAAAATCATTAAACATCAAGAATATTTTTTTTATGGAAGTTGTGAATTGATTCCTATATTTTAGTGATACAAAAATTTACATTTTAAAACTGATTAATTAACTTTTCTTTTCAAACTTCTAAATTTAAATTTTTAAATAGATCAATTAACTATATTTTTGAAATGTGTAAATCAAGTCATAAAAGCTATTTAAAATTTTAAATATAATAATTAACTTTCCTTTTAAATGGATTAATTATTACTTTTTTTAAATGATTCAACAAAAACTAGCCACCATAAGACTTTTTAATTATTTAAAAAATAAGAATTCTAGAAAAATAGTATAAGGGTTTTGAGTTTCACAAGGCCTTATCATTAGAAACCTCATTTTTCTTAATACATATAATAATATAGATATGATTCATTGAATGTATAGACGAATAAATAACATTTTATTTTACTAGTTACCCCCCCGCACGCGTGGAGTCACATTATAGTTTCAATCCAAATACTTTTAAGTGTAATGCAAAGGACTAGTCTATTTTAATCTAAATATTTTTAGGCATAATGCAAGTTTCTTCTTGTGTATTATTTTCTAATAATAATGGGATGAATATAATATTAAAAAATGTTAGAGATTCTAAAAGTCCTACCAAAATTCCTACCGTATGTTTCACATGGGTCCCATGAAAAATATTTGGTAGAACTTTTGGTAGAACTTTTGGGGTCTCAAGCATTACCCTATAATATTTATAGAACTAAACCAACTAAGCCTAGCCTAATTGGCTATTATGACTTTTCTAGAAGCTTAGTCCCTAAGGAGAGGTTATGTGTTCAACTCCCCCTTAACGCAAGTTTCTTGTTATGTATTATTGTCTAATTATAATGGGATGAATATAATATTTATAGAACTAAACCAACTAGGCCTAGCTTAGTTGATTACCATGACTTTTCTAAGAGCTTAGTCCTTAGCGAAGAAGGTTATGTGTTCAACCCTCCTTGGGTTATGAGTTCAACCCTCCTTAGCGGGAGAGGCTAACTCCCAAAGGTACTAATCTAATAATTAACTTCTGCCGATCAAAAAATTTATAGTAATAATTTCTAATACATTTAGTCAGGTATAGAAATGTGAACATAGCTATGGATGATATTATGTAAATATATCTTGACATTTGCAGCAAAGATTTTTTATTTTCTAGAACCAAGTCGAGAAAAATATAGACAAGGCAAGCATACCTATTTAATAATATGTATTCAATAACGTAGTAAATTTATACATACCAAAAAAACAAAGAACACATAAATAGTTTGGAACCATTTAATTTAAGGAGGACTTACATGTAGGTCTTAATAGGTGAACTTATTGCCCAATAGATCCTATGATAATTAATGGCATTTTTCATTAAACACTATTAAAAAATGTTACTAATTGTTAATTTTCAGCTACATTTAAAAATTGTCACAAAAAATGTCACTAATTATATTTTTTGGCTATAGTTTAAAAAAATCATCAGAAAAAAGTCACTAATTTTTAACTTTCAGTGACAGTTTGAAAAAGTGCATTTGTTTGAGAAGTAAGATAAGTGTGGTGGTATTTAGTGGTTACGATTAATTCTATGAAATTACATAAAAACCCTAATTGCATAAAAAGAGAGATTTTATTGTGTTTGATAAATGGAGGGCAAAATAGACATTTTGCTTCAATCCAAGGGGATTGGATTAGCAATCCTACCCCATTCAAGGGAACACTAATCCTACCCCCAAGTAGGATTGGTAGTCCCATAGGACTCATAGCCCCTTAGCATATAGCATAACCAAACATGGGTTTGATGGGACTCGTGTGATTATTAATCCAATCCCACCACCTAAGAGGCCAAACAAACATGGCCTTAATTCATTACCTCTCATCATTGTCATTATTTCCTTTGCCACTAAGTTATTAGCCATCTTTGCAGATGCAATGAAAGAGAGAAAAGTGATAGCTATAGTAATAAAAGAAAACAAGAAAATAGTAAGTATATATAGAGAGAGAAATGAGTAAACTAAATATGATAGCATGATTGAAATTATGATTTGCTAAAATGGAATCCAATTGAATCAACCACACAACGAATTCCTGTGAATCCTTCCATGATTAGTGTTTAGAGAAGGATTCACAGGTACTTGCTTTGAGCTTGATTCCAATGAATGGTACTTATTTTGGACTTGATTCAAATGGATTCCATTCTAGTAGATCATAAGATTAACAGATCATTAGTGTCCACAAAAAGATTCACAGGAACTTGTTTTGGGCGTGATTCCAATGAATTTCATTCTGGCAAATCATCAGTGTCCAGAGAAAGATTCACAGGTACATGTTTTAGGCATGATTCCAATAAAACCATCTAGATCTGTCACCTCATCTTCATTTTTTGTCTTCCCAAATACCCTTTGATCTTCGTCACCCTCTAATTTTTAAAAACCTTAAATTCTTACCTCTCATCATTATCGTTATTTCCTTTGCCACTAAGTTATTAGCCAGATGTGATGAAAGAGAGAAAAGAGATAGGTATGGTAATAAAAGAAAATAAGAAAATAGCTAGTATAGAGAGAAAAGAGTAAGCTAAATATGATAGCATGTCTGAAATTATGATTTGCTAGAATGGAATCTAATTGAATCAACCACACAACGAACACTTGTGAATCCTTCCATGATCAGTGTTTAGAGAATGATTCATGGGTACTTGTTTTGAGCTTGATTCTAATGAATGGTTCTTGTTTTGGGCTTGATTCAAATGGATTCTATTCTGATAGATCATAAGATTAATAGATCATCGATGTCCACAAAAGGATTCATAGGTACTTGTTTTTTGCGTGATTCTAAAGAATTTCATTTTGGCATATCATCAATGTTCAGAGAAGAATTTACAAATCGACAATGTCTAGAGAAAGATTCATAGGTACTTGCGTTGGGCATGATTCCAATAAAATTTATTTTGAAAGATCATCAGTGTTCAAAGATCCACATATGCTTATTTTGCATCTTTGAAAGTATAAAAGTTTGTTTTGCATTTTTGAAATTATAGAGATGTAAAAGATAGGAAAATATAAATTTTAAATTTATTTAAATAAGTGTAAAAACAATTGGCGTGAAAAAACACGAAAGTGGATGTTGATGAAATCTTTTAGATCACCGCCTTCCTATAAAGCCCCCAAATCTTCAACTTATTTCAATCTTTCAATCTCTCTCCACTCTCCTAAGCCTCTAAAACCCTTCTCTGATTTTCACTCTCCTCTGTTCAAACTCGAAATTTTTCAAGAATGGACTTAGAAGAAGAGTACGATCTAAGCTACAATGACGAAGACGAAGATGAGATCACTCAAGAAGATGGTTGGGTAGTGATCATTGCTTACTTTGAAGAGAAGGGTCTGGTTCGTTAACAGCTCGATTCTTTTGATGAGTTCATTCAGAAGAACACTATGCAAGAAATCATTGATGAGTTAGCCGATATCGTGATTCGACTCGAGTCCCAGCACAACCCTGGTCACCAAGCCGATTTCACTGAGGTTCTACTCTTAAATCACTAGGTTTATGTGTTGTATAGTTGAAAACCTAGTTGGAAAAAATTGGTAATTGAATCAGATGAAATTGAAAACAAAGCATTTATTGTAGTTGATTACTGAGCATGAAAGGATGACGAAGAGTAAATTTTTGAGTAAATCAACTAATGTGATTCTATTGTTGATTGATCATCTATAGTATGGGGTACTGGGTTTTTTTTGCCTTTTTTTGGCTGAAGTTGAACTCAAAATCAAAGTTTTGTTGTGGTTTTGGAGGTAGTAGAGTCATTGGTTAGTAGTTGCAGTTGGGTGGTGAAAATAAAGTTTTGTGATAATTTGATTGAAGCAACAACTGAAGATTGATGTATTTGTCATAATTTGGGTAGTTGGTGAAGACAAAATTTGTTTAATTTTGTTGATAAGTTGAAGTTTAGTTTGATTTCTGTTGTGTACTTGGTTTCTTAATTTTGATTGCCGAAAATTGAAACACCAAATGGCATTAGTCTTATCAGAAAACCTTGTGGAAGAATTGGTAATTGCGTGAATGAACTCATAATTAAGCATTCATCGTAGTTGGATACTTATTTTACCTGGCTAGTAAGGAGTAAGTTTTGTATTTGTATGATTGAGAGTAAGGCATGAAGAGTAGCATTTTAGGTCATTTTAGTGTGGATTAGTTGCCTATAGTCATGGATTGATATGGTTGAAAGAAGAATTAGGGGCAATTTTTATGGCTTTGTTATGATTGAACGTTGCTCTTGGATTGTAGTAATTACAAATTTACTTGCAGACCATCTATAAGATCAGCTTTGTTCATATTTACTTGAATAAGCCAATGATGACCGAGTCGGATGGAGAAACTGCAACTTTGTTTCTGAAAGCTGTGAGATTGAGGAATCTAACATATTCATTTCCCTTGTATGTAGGCGTGACAAAGAGAGTTATAAAGAAAGGACATGATGGTGAAGAAGTTACTGAAACTCAGGATTTCACTAAAGTCTTCATTAGGAAGGTATATGAATTGAACACCAAATCAATGAATTGATTATTTGAGTTCCATATATTGACTCTTCTACTTCTTTGTTGCCTTATATTTTAAGGTTCCTATAATGCTTCGGTCAAGTTATTACACGCTATATCAGAATTCAAAGAAGGATTTGACGGAGCTTGGAGAGTGTCCTTATATGATCAAGGTGGGTACTTCTTCATCAGTGAAAGTAAAAAGGTTCTAATTGCACTTCTTCATCAATGAAAGTGAAAAGGTTCTAATTGCTTAAGAGAAGATGAGCACCAATCATGCCTATGCATTTAAGAAGAGGCAGCCAAACAAGTATGCCTATACGGGAGAAGTTCAGTCAATGGCAGAGTCCCAAAACAGGCCACCCAGTTCCATGTTTGTGCTAATGCTCTCCCGAACTAGTGCCAAAGGGGTAATGGCATTAAAAATGGTGTTTGTGTGCATATTGACTGATGACCTCCTTTTCTTTTCCTAACAATTTGTATTATTTATAAATTTGTATTTTCTTAATTGTTTGCTTTTCCATTGGATGGAATATCAGCTGAACAGAGAAACTTCTGAGAGAAAAATGCAATGCTTGGTGTTGGCTGCTAGATTGGCTTCAAGCTTGTCAATCTGTTTGTGCTCACAAAACGACTCACACTCTGTTAGGACACATCAACCCAACTTAGAGTAGCTATGCAATATTATTGAGGAGGAGATGGTACATTTGTGATAATAATTTGCATATGGTACACATTTCATAATATGAATTTAACAAAAAATTATGTTTATGATATCACTTCATATAATAGATTGTCTTAAAAAAATATTAAAATTAATTAACACGTTGTGTGTGCTTATAATTTAGGGATAATTATCAAAAATCTTCAGTCTTTATTTGACAATTCAAATTATTCACTTAGTAAACAAATTTACAGGGTGAGATATAATGATCAACTTTATCAGGAGACAAAAGATGACTCACTAGTGTGAGTTTGGAATCAACCTAAAAATGTCAAATTTTTTTTTTTTTTTTTTTTGAACTTCGTGTAAAAAAATTATTCTTCAAGTTTATTTAGTACAGAAGGATCTGAAAAGTTAAAAAAAAAAAAAATTGACAAAAAAAACCCTTACTAAAGGTGAAAAAAAAAATAAAGTGTTGCTATTAGTATCCTATTTATTATTTTGGACCTCTCATTTTTTGATTCTTTTATGTCACGACCTAACCCCGATGCTTGGGCTGGACTCGCAACTAGTTAAATTCTAAAGTTATCAATGTTTAATTTTAGATTAAACAAATTAAATAATGCAGCAGAATAAAAATAAAAATAAAGTAAAGTGCATACGTGTGAACTTTTATTTATATAATGTGAGTTAGTTAATAATTACAAATAAACACCATATATAAAAAAATAGTCTCATGGTAGAAAGAAAAAAAAAGGAAGAAAAACACAATATTCATCTCTAGTCTGGGTTCCAGTTAAAGGAGCAAAACAATTCCTTCATAGGTTTCTTCACCTGAAAGAAGTTTAACAGGTATGAGTACATGTCAGAGTAATAAATATTATACTAAGAGTATAAGAGTACACAAATCACCATAAATAATTATTTAGGCTAAACAATGAATAGTTTGATTTGAATAAAACAATTATTTTAAATAACAGATGTATAGTATAGAAATCATATAAGCGAAATAACTATAACCACGATACAAAATAGAACAGCGTAAATGGATCATGATAGACAAAGAGTTACAAAGTAACTAATCAAAAGACCAATCGTTATTTAAGTTCCCAAGGCATGAGACCGTTAGAGAGTCACTAAAGTAACAAATCAAAGGACCAAAAGTTATTTAAGTCCCCAAGATATGGAACCTCCGTGGTAATACTTACAAAATAATTATTCAAAAACATATTTAATAAACAGTTATATCCATGGGTTTTCATTTTTAAGTGAAATGAGTTCATAAAAATAAATAACATAATTATGATGCTAATATAATTTAAAAAACATGATTTGTATAAAATAATTTTATAATTACTCAAATTATAATATAACTCACTTCAATATTAAATCCTCCATTGTTTTTCTACCTTCCCGTTTTCCGTTTTCCGTTTTCCATTTTCTTCCCTCACCAACTTTCTTCCACTTTTTTGTTTTTGTTTTTGTTTTTATTTTTGTTTCGATTGCTAATGCATACTACGTTATTTATATCCGAGCTAATCACATGGAGTAAGGATCCTCTAGAGTTTTTTTTCTCTAAAGTTTCCTAGAGTGGTGCATTGTGTGGTTGAGATTTAATGATAAGTCACATTAATTTTTTAACATTAAATCTTAACTACATAATACACCACTTTAAAAAACTTTAAGAAAAAAAGATCCTTGGTGAATCACATGTGTGTCAGCTACCAATTCCATGCGGTGTCTCAATCAATTTGCCATCTTTGTTATTATAACTCCCTCGTATCTCCATGTGGACAATCCGGGGGTATTGCCTATGGTTTAGTTGCTTGCCTAATTTATCCTTGGCCCATATACTAAGGTTATTACGTTATCACTTATTTTTATTAGTCTTTTCCTTTTCTTTTTTTTTTTCGCAACGACTCCTAATGTAAATTAAATTACATTTTATCACGTACTATCATAAAATTAAATATTTTATTTTACTACTACTACTACTACTATTACTATTATTATTATTATTATTATTATTATTATTGATTGTAGTATTAATCAAATATTTAAGGTGTCACATTTTATTACAATAATAACCTTAAATGAAATTACTAAAGAGGATACCAATCATTTTGGGACACCTTATCTGACAATCTCACACACCCACTAAATCATGAGATAAGATTTATGAGAGCACCCACCTCGATCATCACCTATCTATCTTCTCAAAATCTCACCCTCAAAACCTTTAAAACCCTCTGGTGACGATATTTCAGTGACAATGGTAGCAATCATTCAATTACACACACTTTTTCAGCAACCATAACTTCATCATACGAGAGAAGTACAACAATCTAAGTTTAGAGAAGATTCATAACTTTGATGGTATTTTCAACTAGGAGGAGGTTGACCATGTAAAGATAAGTTTCTTGAAAAACATAACAAAAATGGTGAAAAATATTCGTATTTTTTGGGGGTATTGAAATCCCCAACATATGACCAAAATTCGGGAACACGGGCTTGGACATTACTTATTTGTTCAGAAATATAGGCCCGAACATTGGTTATTTGTTTGGGAACACATGTCCGAATATGAAAATTTGATACACTTTGAAGGGTTAAAATTGTTCACATTTGTAGGAGTTTTCGTTTTATCAAGTTTAGGAACACATGACCAAACATTAGTTATTTGTTAAAAAACACATGCCTGAACATGGTATATTTGTTCAGGAACACAAGTCCAAACATTCTTAGTGAAAGAGAGATGAGAGAGACTTTAGGGGGTTGAGGAAAAGCAAGACTGAGACTGAGCAAAATGTAGATTTGTTCTCTTAAAACTCTATACACACACACACACACACATATATATATATGGCTTGGTTTGGGAAGTGGGTTGGCTTTTTGGCTTTTTGGCTTTTTTGGCTTTTTTGGCTATTTCTTATTTGTTCAGAAATACAGGCCCGAACATTGGTTATTTGTTTGGGAACACATGTCCGAATATGAAAATTTGATACACTTTGAAGGGTTAAAATTGTTCACATTTGTAGGAGTTTTTGTTTTATCAAGTTTAGGAACACATGACCAAACATTAGTTATTTGTTAAAAAACACATGCCTAAACATGGTATATTTGTTCAGGAACACAAGTCCAAACATTCTTAGTGAAAGAGAGATGAGAGAGACTTTAGGGGGTTAAGGAAAAGCAAGACTGAGACTGAGCAAAATGTAGATTTGTTCTCTTAAAACTCTATCTACACACACACACACACACACACACATATATATATATGTTGTTTTTAGGGTTTTGGGTTGATTAAAGAAATGGATGGAATTAAAGGATGACATACGCACCTAATGCAAAGAAACAAGTGAAGATTGCAAAGAATACGTTCCTTACACCCGATCGATTCACTTTAGATACAGTTTTCTTTCACCGTCATGAGAGAGAGAGAGAGAGAGAGAGAGAGAATGAGTTTTGGAGAGTTCCTTTTTTTTTTGGTAGGGATTTATGAGATAATGGTTTTTAGGGGTGTGGCAGTGAAATTTTCATAAGGACAATTTTGGTATTATTTGGGGAAAGGAAATTTTTTTTAAGGGTTTTAAAATTTATAAGTGAGAGTCCAAAAAAATAGAGGTCTAGAATAATAAATGAGGTGCTAATAACATCACTAAAAAAATGATTTTTTTGATATTTAGAAACACACGGAAGGATACATGAGTGATCTAGAAGTATGGATGAACTTGTAATAAACTAAAAGTCAAAGAGTATACTTCATAAAGTGAGTAAACTTGTAATAAACTAAAAGTAGAAGGTTATATTTGGTAAAGTGAGCATTAGACTCACCTAAGCTTTGAGAGCTTCTAAATGCATCTCAAAAATTATGTTGAACACACCATTATTTAGAGCAGCACCCTAACCCTAATTTTAATTTTAAATTAAAATTTTTTTTTGGTTGAACACCCCAAAACATCACATTAATCCCACTTTTACCCATTCAACCATCTGTCGCCAGAATACCTTTGTTGCTGCCTCTAAACACCTACATTCCTTCTCCGTTAGAGCTACACCTTTGTCGTCCCCTCACCTTCCCTTCTCATCCTTCTTCTTCTCTACCTTTTCCTCATCCTCCTACTTTTTTCTTCTTCTTTTTCTTCTCCACCGAAAGCCTTGATTTTAGAAACCCTAGATCTAAAATCTAGGGTTTCAAGAAGGAGAAGGAGGAAGAAGACATCATGGTGGGAGGCTTATGATGGGAAATGAGTCACAAAGGATGGGTGGTCGAGAAGGTTTCAAATATGAAATCTAGGGTTTTGAAGTAGATAAGGAGAAGAAAAAAAAAAAAAAAGGAGCAATGATAAGAGGGAGGTCGCAGTAGAGGAAGAAGGTCATGGCAATGGCTAGGGGGAGGTTGTGGTTGGGTGAGCAGACGATGGTGAACGTAAAGAGATATTTCACGAGTTGAAGAGGTAGGGGCTGCCGGTGATGCAGCGATGATGGCGAACGGCTGGAAGGGGTTGGTAGGTAGCGCCTGAGGGTGGAGAAGGGCTGGGGATGGCACTAGAGGGCAAGGAAAGGGCTAAGGTGTGGCGGAAGGGTTGAGAATGAGGTGTCGAAGCTAGGATAGGGCGGCCAGAGTTAGGAGCCTTGCCGGAGTTGAATGGTTTTAGCTAGAAGAAAGAAAGGGTATGTCGGCCAAACTATATTATATTTGAACAAAAATGCCGAGTCGCTCAATGAGGAGAATATAGGGTGCTCTTAGATTTTCTAATTGCTGTTTGAGTTTTTGGGCATCTTGGTCAGTTAACTAATGGGTAAAATGGTATTAAAAAAAAAAAAAAATTTTGGTTGCCCAACCAAATAATTGGGGTGCATTTAGAGGCACCCCTAAGCTTCTACTGCTTTTTATATATGTTATTGATAAAATAGATAGTTTTAAGTTTAAACTTTTTAATTACCATCGATTTAGAAAATAAAAATTAATTATTTATATATCTAATATTCGATGAAATTAAAATTTTGAGACAATTAAAAAATAAAAAATAGAATTTGAGTTTTCAGACAAAATAAATATTGAATTTTCAATTTTGATAATTTAAACCTTAATTTTTTTTTATATTTATTTTCAATGTAAACCATTTGTGTGTTTTGATTAAGTAAAATCAATGAAAAAAAATAGTATTTTACTCATTAAACTTAATAAAAAAGGATATTTTAAATTGAAAATAAATTAAAAGTTTAAAATTTAAATTGACAAAATTAAAAATTCATAATTTATTTTATTACAAAGTTAAATCTTGAATTTTTTTTTACAATTTTTCCTAATTTTTTAATAATTTAAAGGAGATGTTTGAGAACGAAACATTTTAATTAGAAGGTTAAAAAATTGCAATAAACTATCAAACTATCCTTAATATATATTTTTGACAATCTTTTTATAGGAGTGTGGACGGCTCGAAATCTGCACGCGGCCTGAAGTGGGCCTGACCTGTTTGGGCCTGAGCCCAGCCCAAGCCCCTGGGTCAGAGCTTGGGCTATCATTTTGAAGCCCACTCAAGGCCCGGCCCGCTTAAGACCCGCCCAAGGCCCAGTATTTTTTTTAGTAAAAAATAATAAAGTTTTGGTAGAAAAAATTTAAAAGACAAAAAAAAATAGTCAGGCCTGCTTAAACCCAGCCCAAGCTCGAGGCCAGGCTTAGGCCCATCGAGCCGCCCTGAGGCTCGAATTTTTGACAATCTTTTTGTAGGAGTACGGACGGCTCGAAATCTGCACGCGGCCTGAAGTGGGCCTGACCTGTTTGGGCCCGTGCCCAGCCCAAGCCCCTGGGTCAGAGCTTGGGCCATCATTTTGAAGCCCACTCAAGGCCCGGCCCGCTTAAGACCCGCCCAAGGCCCAGTATTTTTTTTAGTAAAAAATAATAAAGTTTTGGTAGAAAAAATTTAAAAGACAAAAAAAAATAGTCAGGCCTGCTTAAACCCAGCCCAAGCTCGAGGCCAGGCTTAGGCCCATCGAGCCGCCCTGAGGCTCGAATACCCTTAGGCTTAGGCTTGGGCTTTGGCCTAATTTTTTGACAAATGGCCCGTCCTGAATTTTGGCAGAAACTCGCAAAGCCAAGTCAAATTTACACCCTTATCTTTTCATCACTAAACATACCAATTCCTAATGGATCCTAAAATAAGGAAAAGTTATTTGGTAGTCTTGAGCATGACCACATCGTATACAAAGTATGTATTGATTGGTAAATATGATAAGACTTAAATAATTTTTTTAAAAGGATAGTCTTCTCTCTTGCTTGAATTGGACTAAAAGGTATTCTTAGCCTCCGTTTGGAAAGTGGGTTGACTTTTTGACTTTTTTGGCTATTTTAGCCTGGGCTAAAAAGTTTGGTTTGGGAAGGGCTTTTTGACTTTTTAGCTTTTTTGACTTTTTTTGTAAGAGAAGAGTGTAATGATTATGGGTTGGATGTGATGTTTTGTTTGTTGTGGCTAAAATAGCCGATTTTGTCTTTTGTGACTAAAATAGCCAAAAAATACCCATAAACCAACTTGCCAAACGGAGGCTGACTTGCCTTGAGGTTTGGAGAAAATATATAAATTCTGCAGTTTTGATATAATTAGATTAGGCTGTCTTAAGATTTAACACTGAGCTTCTCATCAATAATTCATTAGTCATAGTTGAAAAAATGATTTTTTTTGTCATTTTTTTATATTGAAATGTATTTTTTTTTCTTCTTTATTATTGTGTCTTTACAATATCTGTATTAGTTTTAGTCTCATTAGCTTTACTAATTAGGAGGTTGGTGTAATTATTTTAAAACTATGAAACTTGTTTTATTTTATTTTTTAAATTTTAAGTGCAATCAGTGTAATTTACCCTAGATAATTTCATACATTACATGGTGACTTACCTATTGGCTTGTTGGTTTGTGGCTAAAACAGTCACAAAAGATAAAATAAGTAATTTTAGTCATAACAAATAAAATTTTGTATTTAACCCATAATCATTACATTATTCTCTCACAAAAAAGTCAAAAAAACTAAAAAGTTAAATTTTTTTTTTCAAACTAAACTTTTTAGCCCAAACTAAAATAACCAAAAAAACTAAAAAGTCAAAAAGTCAACCCATATCCCCAACGGAGGCTCAATTTCAGAGACTCCAAAATAAGAAGAGGGAAGTAGGGTCACTGCTATGCAGTGTTCCCCGCTGTGCCTAAAACGGCAAAGTTTTACTTTTTTTTTTTTTTTTATTTTTCTCACTATGTTTTTTGGTGTCATAAATTACACTTTTCTTTATTTTATTTTAGGATTTAGGATTTAATTCTTAAAATTTATATATTTTTTTATTTTAAGGTTGAGGGTTTAGGGTTTAATTCTTAAATTTTTTATTTTATTTTAGGGTTTAGAGTTTAATTCTTAAAATTTATTTAATTTATTTTTTTATTTTAAGGTTTAGGGTTTAATTCTTAAAATTTATTTTTTTTTATTTGAGGGTTTAGGGTTTAGGGTTTATGTTTAAGGTTTAATTTTTAAATTTTTTATTTTATTTTAGGGTTTAGAGTTTAATTCTTAAAATTTATTTAATTTATTTTTTTATTTTAGGGTTTGAAGTTTAGGGTTTAATTATTAATTATTTTTTATTTTTATTTTAGTGTTTATGGTTTATGGTTTAAGGTTTAAGGTTTAGGGTTTAATTCTTAAAATTTATTTTTTTTTATTTGAGGGTTTAGGGTTTAGGGTTTATGTTTAAGGTTTAATTTTTAAATTTTTTATTTTATTTTAGGGTTTAAGGTTTAGGATTTAATTTTTAAAATGTAATTTTTTTATTTTAGGATTTAAGGTAAAATGTAATTTATCATGTCAAAACACACAGTGAGAAGATGAAAAATAAATAAAATAAAATTAAAAAAAACAAAAATGAAACTGTGCCCGTTTTAGAGGAAAAAAAAAAAAATGATTAAACGCTGCCGTTTGAAATCACGGCAGGCACAGCAGGGACTGCAACACAGCAGGGACCCCGTGTCCAAATAAGGGGTATCAAAGATGCCATGCCAGTATGGATGGGCAGCCATTCCCATGAAAACCTCAACCCATTCCTTATCCATGCACACTCGAACTTCCTAAACCTCATTCCCAAAACTCTCGCACCCCATCAACAATCTCTCCACTCTTCACCAGAGACTATGATTAAACTCAATCCATCACACACTCCCTCTCTCTCCTCTCCATTTCCCCTCCAATTCCCCACCCACACCTCCCTCTCTCTCACCCCCATCTCAAATTTCAATTTCCCTCGTCTCCCGCTTCTTCGCCCCTGTCAAAAACCTAAATCCAAGGTTTTCCATCCCAAATTACACTTCCTTCGTTATATTTTTGTCATTTTGATTCTTAATTTGGTGTGTTCTTTGAATTTGTTGTAGATAATTCGAAGTTCAGTGAAAGAGACTGAGTTATTGGAAGATGAGGATGTTGAATTACTTGTGGAGACCTGCATTACGCGTACTCTGCCTCCGGCGTTGACGCTCGAACACGGTCTGCAAATGATTAAAGACGCCGTTGATGAATTGAAATCGAATCCTCCTCGTTTCAATAGTGGGATGTATAGATTTCAGGTACAGCTTGCAATGCAACTGAATAGTAATACCCAATTATTAGTTTTTTTTTGATTGAATGCAGTGAATGCATGTAGATAGACATATATGTAGGTATGGACATATGCAGGGGCGGAAACAGGTTTTTGTAATTGGGGTGTTCAAAACTTGAAAGACTATTTTTCTTGTGTCAAATTAGACATGTATTTAGATAATGCTAAAATATAACACAGGAATTAGCTAGTCATTAGATAGTAAAACACTGAGCTTCATGTTGTTTTTTTTGGTGATAATAAGCTTTTTATCATATCATTAGACTTTAATCGAACAGTAGCTAGATCGTTTGATTGGTGAATATTAAAAGCCCAATTCACTTACATTGATTTTATTGGGTTATAAAAAAATGGGTAGGACTTACAGCCCCACTGTCACAAAAAAATAAAAAAATAAAAAAATAAATAAAAATAATACTAAATTAGAACCTTTACAATTTTTCTAAAAAAATAAGGGATGCCAGAATGTAAATTTTCCTTGAACATACATTATATATAATATACATAAGACGGTTACTGGAAAAGTGGGGGGTGCCCTGGCATCCTCTCCACATAAGGTAGTTCCGCCCCTGGACATATGGTAGTTATATGCATATGGCCGGGCACTGTGTGGTCTGGAATCACGTGTTGCGATTGTGAATTTGCAGGTTGCTGTGCCCCCTAGTGCAAAAGCTTTGAATTGGTTTTGCTGCCAACCTGAGTCATTAGGAGTGTTTCCTCAGTTTTTTCTTTCCAAAGAGAAAGATGACCCAACATTTAGATCCCTTTCTTTGAGTGGAGTGCGCGGTGTTTTTGGAATTGGCACTGCTGTCCTCTTCAAAGGGTCTTCTTCTTGTGCCTCAGCAGAGTGGAGTTCAATAAAAAGGTTATTTTATCCTTATTGCTGTTTAAGGTTTTGTTTTTGATCTCATAGGTAACCCAATACTCTTGGGGGCTGTTAAACAAAATAAATAGGGATTATCACTGTATGCCAGGGTAAGTCTTTAAATAAAAGTGATAAAAGTAGTAATTGTTTTCTAGTTTTTGACAATGTGAGATGAGTAGAAAGTAGGAAAACCAATAGGTGGGATTCCCGTTTATATAGAATGGGCAAATCAGAAGGGAAGTTTATTTTAATGACGTGAGATAGGCATCCCACATGTAAATGAAGACTGCTCATTGCAGTTTCAAATGGACAGTTTCTTTCATTTGTTCTCCTCATTTGTTGATCACTAAGGTGAGATGAGCTCTTGGGCTGATCTTATGTAGATGTGCATGCATGGGTACATATACATTGTACCATTTTGGCAACCAAAAAAAAAGCCATCTCTTTTTCTAAATTTTTTTGTCTTTAGTGATTTTTTTCAAAAATATGTCAAAATTTTTTACTTTTCCGGTCCGTCTTGTTGAGAAGAATCTAAAAAGTTTTTTTTTTTTTGAAAAATTGTAGAAAAAAATCACTAAAGACTAAAATAAGCCAAAAGAAAAATGCCAAAAAAAGCACTTCCCAAAAGCCATTTTTTGATGTGCCCATATTTAGTACTTTCTAGTGAATAATATGCATTTAAACAACATGGACTTACATTTTTCATGCTTGGTATGGTTCAATAATGGTAAAAAATAATGCACTCAACAAAGTTTTTTCGTAAGACTTAGATTTCGGAGCCATGGTCCCTCTGAACAAGTGCATGATTTGTCACCCGTGCATGCTGTAAGCACCAATTTTGGATGATCTGTTCTGAAAAGGTGCACTGTTGATGATATTATGGACACATCAGTAGGTATTTCATCTTTTGTGCTAATGAGTTGATGAGCCCCTGTTTGGTTTTTTCACAGATATCTCTCACTAGATTCAACACTTGTAAGGGCTTATGGTTTTATAGATTTTGATTTTGAGATAGAGTCATCTTCCATGAAGCACACAAAAGGTTCATTCTACCTTTTTATACCTGAGGTAAGCTTACATTCTTTTCAACATTTATTCTTGTTACTGTCCTGTGCTTGCATTTCTTCTCTTCCATTCCATGTCTATTAGTATCCATTGAAACTAGTTTACATCTGTGTTTTGGTATATGTCTTTTTCATTTTAGCAAAGAATTGGGATTTAGACTTTGTTGGGTTGTGTGTTTGTTTTTTTGTTCCTCAGTGGAGAGCTGCTCTGCACATGTATATTGAAATGAGAATACTTTTCAACAGATTGAGTTAGATGAACTTGAAGGTATATCTAATTTAGCTGCAACATTGGTATGGGATGACTCTTCCCTTTGTACATTTGAGGAGGCTGTTCAATCTTACGAGTTAGCTCTCTACCAGGTATTCCAAGGTTCTAATCTCTCAGTTATCCTTTCCCTTCTTTATTTTAGATTCAACTAGTACAAAAGTTAAGACTGGACCAATGTTCCGCAGACAATATTTATCCGGAACTGAATTATTCTTAGAAGAGTAGAAATACTTTGAGATTCGCTTAAAACTGCTTTATTTATTTTTGATAAATAAAACTGCTTTATTTTTGACCTACCGCCAATGATGATCCGACAATGTCTTGGATAGTTAAATTATGCTAAGATTCGTATTGGCAAGAGTTTCAAATGAGAGATTCATATTTTCTTGTCATCTTATGTACTTTTTCTTTTGGGGTTTAATTTCTCATTTCAGGCCAGTCATCATTTTTGCCCCACCATAGAGAAATGTCATAACAATTGCATCAATTCTGCTCTTAGAAAGTTCAATGTGATGGAGGATAAAAACACCCACATGGTATAGGTTCTTCATTTTTGTACTTCATTTAGGGCGTAAATTATATATATGGAATTCTTTTAAAGTACTTGCAGTCTTTGAGTGTTCTTTTTTTTGTTATTGAGCACTGCATTGTGTTGTCATGTTGATAGTTGCCCTACTTCTACCACATTGATGTCACAATCTATGTTTCTGGTTAATTGCTCTCTAGTTCTCCATTGAAATGACTTTCAAATTGGATGCATCTTTGAGACTAGAAGAATTATGTTCGAAGATTCTGCTGTTATGTTCTCCTAACAATTCAAATTTGTTAGATTATTTGTATGTCAACTCTTTCAATGTTCTACTGTCAACTGAGATGATTGTGTAGGTATGTATGAATGCTCTCTCTATGGGTGGAAAGGATCTTGGAAATGACACTATGGAACTGGTATCTCCTTTAACCTGGTACTTTTTTATCCTTCAAGTACTTTAGCTCTTATTGTTGATGGGGTGGGAAAAGGCTTATTATTTTTTTCTTAGGCTGGATGTTGCTTTTATTCTGTTAGAACTCTTGATGGAAAAACAATCGAAGCTGACTCTTTTCTTGACCTTTTCTCACAGAAAGAGATTTCATCTTCGTGTCAGTTCTCTGTCAGGCTTTCACATACTCTGGCAATTGCCAATAACATGGTATGGCACTATTATATTAGTAAATTGATTTGTACTTTCTATAATATTTTGCTAATATAACTAGAAGCTAGTACTAGGCCATGCATACATTGCCTGAGTTGTAAATCTTATGATATTTTTCATATGCACTTGGAATGGAGTCCCCTTACAACAAAGTGCACTCTAATTAGAATAACTAGTAGCAAGAACAATTAAACAAGGAAAGCGTTCAAATTCGATTATCTGGTGTAGAAGCTGGTCAACTGCAGTATATTATTCATCCATTTGTGATTGGGAATGTTTGCTAAATCACACAATTTACTACCGAAGACTTGGACATACTTTCACATCTCTGATTTGTCCTTCTTTTGTGTTTATTTCCCCCATAAATTCTAATTTATTTCTACGGTATTTTTTTTTTAATTTTTAATTTTTTAAATTTTGTTTCTTTCAATCTTAGAAATTAATCTGTCAAAGTGGCTTACTTTGTAACCAACTAGGCCTATCCTAGTTGGCCACTGTGACTCTCCTAAAGGCTTAGTCCCAAGGGAGAGGCCATGGGTTCAACTCTCCCTAAGGGGGAGTTGAATTAGGTGGCAAGCACTTGGTGCTTTGCAAGGGTGGGGAGGCTAACTCTCATAGGTGCTAATTTAACAATTAACAACTGACTTTCGCTGATTAAAAAAAAAATAAATTTGGCTTACTTTGTGCATGTTTATTTCCTGTACTGGTGGTTGTGTCTTTACAAATATTGTTTGGTTGTTTGATTTGTCAAGTTTGTAAGAAGATGGCTTTTTTCTTTCTGGCCTTGTTCACTGCAGACTTTGTTCCTTCACTTAGATAACACGCTTCTGGTTTACTAAGTAGATAGACATAATCTTTTACCGTCCGTTTCTACTAGAGTGTCCTTTTTAATCTATTGTTCTTTGTGTTTGGCCTGAATTGTTGTATGTATCTACCAATAGTTCTAAACATCTTGACACTGTATACTTATTTCTTTTCTTGTTGCTCCATGTCTCTTTCTGTTAGAAGGCATAATTCATAATGGTTGGCATGGGATTTCTAAATGTTATATGGAACTTTTGCATTCTATTTTATTCTAAATCAGCAACTGTTTTCATCATCACCCAAGCTTTTGCTTCTATATGTGAATTACATGCATGAGAAATGAATCCGCAAGTGAATTTGTGAGATGACAATTCAATCGTAGAAGTACTGAATTTGATTCATATCTTGTGGAAGACAACTGCACCTTTCTATGAGAAGTTTTTAATCTTTCTTACAATGTATTCAAAAAAGAACTTTTAAGACTGTAGGCATGCTTGGTTATCCTTGTCCGAAGAATTTCACTTGAGATTGAAGTAAAATATAATTAGAGTAGCCTCTACAAATGCTCTGCAGTTGACACTTCCCCCTCCCCTCTTTTAAGTTTGAGAAGGTTGTGCCTAAGTTCAAATTGGAACACTACTTGAATAGTTTTCACTCCAACTGATGGTCCAATAAGCAATTTCATTAATCACCTCTCTGCATACTTTAATTTACCATGTTTTGAATCCCTTGATTATCTTTTATTTCTATACTTCATGTCATTGGAGCATTGTTTTTGATGGGATATTCCTAAAATGCTCTGCTCTCGCGTTTGCTCCCGCTCCCGCTCGCGCACCCCGAATTGATGACTTAGAATTTAGACAGAGTTGAAAGGCAGCACACATTTTGTGTAGCCAGCTTAATATAGTTGGCACAAGGAAGTTTTCTCTGTTATTTTATTTTATTTTCAAAATTTAAAGTCTTAACACCAACTCTAATAAAAGAGTCTTCGTTTCATTTAAACATTTAAATATGTACAGTACCATCCAATTTGGCATAGCAATTGGCTTTCGTAGGCTTTTTGACAAGTTGGATCTCAGTAAAATCAAACACTTGTGATGTTTGAATGAGGCTAGCTGAACATGGTAATCTCTTGCTTGGCCCAAACAAAAACCTCACCAGCCTTGTATCCTGTTTTGTTTGGCTTTCTTTTGCCCCTAACTGAAGGGATTTATTATTATTATTATTATTTTTAAAAGAATAATAAAAGTAATCATGCATGAGAACTCTTTTATGGTCTGAAATATTAGGATCATGGGCAAGAATGATCACAAAGGTAAGTGAAGTTAAGGTGATGTTCAGATGAATTACTTAGATTATATTGGTGTCCCATTAAGTTTTGAATTGTAAACATCATTTCAAATGGTTTGAATCTGTTCTAGACGAACAACAACAATGTGCATGAGATTTAGTGAATCTTAGTTGAAAGGCCAAGTGGGTAGTGTGAAGGATGACATGGAATGCTTTGTAAAATATTTATTCTCATGCTTTCAACAAAGATTATAGTTTTTGTTGGCTGGAATTGCTTATCAGGATTGTGTTTCCAGATCCAATTAGTTCAAAAGATTCCTCAGAGGATACATGATCCAGCATTGCCAAACATGACAGCCTATATAAAGTAATTCTGCCCTAGTCATGTTGGTAAATCCTAATGGGTTTCTTGCCATACTTCTGTTTTGCATGTCATCTGTTTTAATGGTTGAAATGAAAAATAATTCATTTCCCTGGTTCCTTCTTCCTTTTTCCTTCAAGAACTTAGTCAAAGATTGTTCAGGCTTAGTTGCTTAAAAGATCCTAACTCATAAACCTGTTTAGTTAAGCGATTTATGGATTATCGCATGGTTTCTAGTTCATTCTATTATTTCATATGTTATGTTTATAGTTTAACATGTTATAATGGCAGAAACTTAGTCAAAGATTGTTTAGGCTTTGTTGCTTTTCTAGTGTCAGCTGGATCATGTCAACGAAATGTGCCTCTCTTTTCGAAATTATCCCAACATCAATACTCTGTGGGCGTCTCTTATAATTGAAGAATGCTCTCGGCTTGGTTTGACGGTAAGATTAAGTTTGATATTCTATTCCATCTCTATTGGGATACATGTTTCTGATTTATTCTTCATCTAGTATTTCTGTATAGCTCCAGGATCACGATCGTCTCCACTTGCTATTGCTGCTTCTACTCATCCCCATATGACTTGTATTTCGTGCTTTGATGAGCGCTCACTAGCATTCCATGCAGTTGGTTATGCTAGAGGTTCTCATAAACCAGCAGTAGTCATAACATCGTCAGGCACTGCAGTTTCAAATCTTCTTCCTGCTGTGAGTTCTATTGAGTGCCATTTACATACATATTTATTAACTAGCTTCAAGTTGACATTTCAAATCTATCTTTACTTTCAGATAATTTTTGTGTTCCATTCTTACATTTGTTTGTCATTTAGTTGGGTTGAAAACAAAGAAAAATAAAAATAAAAATCTTTTTTCTTATCATTAAACCTTGTTTATTGCCAGCCTCTATGGAAACTTGTTTCATGCTTACTCTTGTTTTCTTTGCATCATTAAACTTAGTTTTCTCCCCCCCCCTCTCTCTCTCTCTCTCTCTCTCTCTCTCTCTCTGTATTTGTGGGTGGGTGTGTAACGAGACCTGTTCTTCCCTCTCTCTTTGCATCTCAATCTTCTTCAAAGGATTTTTTATTATTTATTTTTAAATAGCAATGTGTGCAAAATATTTTGCTGAGCTTTTGATTCTTCAGTACAATATGTACTAAATGATATTGCATAGGTTGTGGAGGCGAGTCAAGACTTTGTACCACTGCTGTTACTCACTGCAGATCGTCCTCCAGAGCTGCATGATGCTGGAGCAAACCAAGCAATCAATCAGGTACACTAATATTTCTTTCCTGTTACCCAATTATCTTTAGCAATATTATACTCTACTCTATCAAGAGGAACTTTCTAAATAACATTAGATTGTAAAATGGGTTAAGTGTCTTTTGTGAGTAATATTAAAATTTTAAAAACAAAATAATTATAGGAACTCTGAACATTTGATATTTGATAATGGTAGGAATATTCAAAGCGATTTAAAAATTAAACTTGTGATGAGTAAGAAAATTCATTCATAATGTAATAAGCAATCACACATATAGAGTGAGAAAAACCCTTTTTTTGATCAGCAACAAAAATAAATTTACTAAAGGGATAAAAAAGTACAATTAAGATCTAATATTTTTATTTGTTCCAGATAACATTCAGTTTATAATCTAATACTTTTCACTCCATATATTTTATTTGTGTTCCCAAAAATCACATCTTTCTGTTTTTTATTATAGGTAAACCATTTTGGTCCGTTTGCGAGGTTCTTCTATGGCCTTCCTGCACCCACTGATAGCATTCTTGCACGGATGGTTCTTACCACACTTGATTCTGCTGTTTATTGGGCAACCAGTTCACCATATGGTCCTGTTCACATCAACTGTCCTTTTAGGGAACCATTGGATAACAGTCCACGACAGTGGATGTTGAGCTGTTTAAAAGGGTTAGATTTTTGGATGTCAAGTGCCCAACCATTTACGAAGTATTTCCAAGTGCAGTATTCTTATGCATGCAATGGTACTCACAGTCAAGTGGCAGATGTTCTAGAAGTGATTCAAGGGGCAAAGCAAGGGCTTCTACTGATTGGTGCAATTCATAGAGAGGATGACATATGGGCAGCTCTTCTCCTGGCTAAGCATCTTTCATGGCCAGTTGTAGCTGACATTTTATCAGGTTTACGATTGAGAAAGTATTTGACTTACTTGGACATTGAGAAAAACTTTTTATTCATTGATCATCTGGATCATTCTCTACTCTCAAATTCGGTCAGGGGTTGGGCACATGCTGATGTGATTGTTCAGGTTCGTTTCTTCTCTCTAGTTACATTTAAGTGCATGTGCTAGTACTCCAAAGAAAAACTTATTGACACGAAAGATAAACATAATTACTTCTTCGTGATAATGGTACTTGATGTTGAATTTAAGGACTACATTGCATTCGAAATTGTTTTGGACACAAGGACTAGAGTATGTTTATTGTTTTTGGTCATGTGTCTAGGCATGGGATTTCAAATCCAAGGGCAGAAGCACATAGCTAAATTATCAGAATATTCCAAATTCTTTTTTTATTTTATGGGGTAGTTTGATCACCCATTCTAAAGCAACCATGTAACACCATAAACAAAAGGAGAGTCTTTTGTACAAACAATTTACACATGCATTCATGCCTTGGTGTCCAGCAATACTTAATGCTATTGGAAGAGTGCTTGTGACATTAAAACGATAACTTGGTAAAACAAGAATTGTTTAATGATTTGTTGAAATTCTTTGTTTTCTTCGTAACTGTTGCAAAAGTGAAAAAGCTGACTGCTTGTGTTGTGTTCGACCTCTTTGAAGCCAGACCCAAGTGGCAGCATGTGTAGAAAGGGGTGACCTTAAAAATGTTTAGGCAAATTTAAACTGGTGATTAGAACTCATTGCTACCAGAATGGGTGCCTGAAGCAAGAAATGCAAGAGAAAAGGACACCATAAAACACAGTCCAATATATAGGGATAACAGTGCAAAAGCAATTTTTTCCATTTGAACTAGAAAGTTACTTCCTGAGAAAATTTTGCAAAGAACTCAATGCATGAGAAACCTATAGCAAACCACTATAGAACTTTTGCTGAAACTGGGAAAGAATTAAGAAGATTTTCTAGGGAAGCCTTGGGAACACCAAATGAAAGATGAGACTTTGTTTTTGGAAGTCAGTTTTCCAGTCATTTCTCTACCGTTAAGTTCTCCAGGCACTTCCGAGTGCATCAAAAAGACATTGTGAATAAAAGGCAACTAATGTTTCTATACCAACTAATTTGGTGTTTGTGTTACATGGACTCTGCTATTTCCCCCAAGGTACCCGTGTTCATCAAATATGACAAGGGTAAGGGTGTGAGATATGTGTCCGACACCTGAACTCAATTTAGACACTTAGATCCTCTATTTTTTTACAATGTTTGAAGAAGAAATTCACATTTGCTAGTAATAAATCATTTCTAGCTTCTCACATGGGATGAGAGAGAATTTTATATTTTTCCTAAATCCTATTTAATTTCAAGTATATTTCTACATAATTTACAATATATTCTCTAAAAATATTATACAATATGCAAAACACATAAGTGTACATGACATGTCCCATGTGTTAGTATATTATATGATTATCTGAGTGTTAGCATATTAGTTTGTAATTATTCTATGCCTCAGGGCTTCCTTGTAATTTTTACAAACTTTAATTTACATTTATATAAATAGGGGATGATATCCTATCAAACCCTAAGCTGGTTACTCTCTAAAAGCTTCATGGTATCAGAGCAGAACCTCTAGGGTTTCGGCTCACCCTTGTTGGTCGACCTTTGCACCAACGATCACTCTAGGGTTTGAAACTTACCTGGGTTGGTCATCTGCTGGAGTCGACTTCTCCTATGCCATCGAGCAGCTTCAGTTGTCGCTTATCTCCTCTGCTTGGTCACGTCATCACTTCGTCGATCTCCACTTCGTCACTTCGTCGATCTCTGCTTCGTCACTTCGTCATTCAGTCGATCTCCTCTGCTCATCTTCAGTTCGTCCTTCGTCAATCTTCAGTCGACCGATCTCCTCTGTCGCCTTCGTCACTCAGTCGCCTTCGTCTTCGTCACTTAGTCGATCTCCTCTGTCGATAGACCGATCTCCTCTGGTATTCCCTCTGTTTGATCTTACCTTGATATGTCGTGTATAGGCTTTTGATCTTCAACATAGGTTCTCAAAAAAAAACAAAAAAAACAAAAAAAATATTTTCTTAATTTTGTTATGCCTTTATAGTGGTTATTGTGTTGTTCTTTCACCACCACCTTCCGGGTTTGTGATTGTCACTAGTTTTGTTGCGGGTTCGGTAGTATAGTATCCATGGCAAATTCCACCAGTGTGTCCCCTACCTCTCAAATACCTAGGAGTGAGAGTCCCATTATGCATACTACCATGCCTGATAACCCCAACCTTAGTCTGAAAATCACCACCTCTCTATTTAATGGTCAGAACTATCTAGCATGGTCTCAGAGTTCGACTATATTTTTGAAGAGTAGAGGAAAGATGGGGTATGTTGATGGCAGGATACAGACACCTGGCACCACTGACCTGGGTTATGACCAATGGGAGATTACTAACTCTTTGATTATGGGTTGGCTTATTCATTCGATGATTCCATAAATTGGTGAGGGCTACTTGTCTACGGAGACTGCCCAGGATGTTTGGGATATTGTGGCTGCCACCTATTCCCGCAAAGGGAATTTCTCACAGGCTTTTGAGTTATGCCGCTCTATTGAGAGCTCTCTTCAGGGGGAGCAGACTATTCTTTAGTATTTCACCTTTCTCACCAACGGCTGGAAACGCCTTGATCGCCTGTAAGACTATAAGCCTGTTTGCCCTGTTGATTCTGTGGAGACAAGAAGTTCATCGCACAGGAACATGTCTTTAAATTTCTGGCAGGCCTAAATGTGGAGTATGATCCAGTTAGGAGTCGAGTTCTGGGTATGGACACTCTTCCTTCACTTCAGGAGGCATTTGCCTATGTACAGAATGAGGAGAGTCACTGGTTTGCTATGATATCCCCTGTTTCTACTGACCGCTCAGCATTACTGTCTACCTCTCGAGATGGCCTCAGCCTGACTCCCATCCCTCCATCTGCTACTAAGGAGTCTGTATTCTGTGAGTATTGTAAGAAGTTGCGGCATACTCGTGAGACGTGTTGGAAGCTTCATGGGACTCCATTCGGGGGTCGCGGTGATCGGTCTGGTTCTAGAGGAGGTCGGTCAGGCCAGTCTAGAGGACGTGGCTCCTATTCCCGGGCTCATCAGTCCAGTGCCGTTGACACACTTGATTCTAATTCTGTTTTCGCGAGCCAAGCTTCTGATGTTGACCTTGAGGATGCTCTGCGCCAATTGCTGGACCGCCGGTCTTCTACTGCTCTCAGTACATCTTCCTCATCCTTTGCCCGCTCAGGTAACTTAGCCTCTTCTCCTTGTGTTTTCTTGTGTCATAAGTCTTTGCATTGGATTATTGATTCCGGTGCCTCAGATCATATGTCTGGCTCCTCTGATCTTTTCTCTGCCTATAAGCCCTTTTCAGGTCAGGACAAAGTTAGGATTGCAGATGTTATTGTTTCTTCCATTTTTGGGAAAGGTTTAGTCCAAGTCACTCCTACCATACCTCTATATTTTGTTCTCCATGTTTCCAATTTTCTGTTAATCTGTTATCCTTGAGTCATCTTACCCAGGACTTGAATTGTAGTGTGACATTTTTTCCTGATCATTGTCTTTTTCAGGACCTTATCACAAGGAGGACGATTGGCAGTGGTAGTGCAGAAAATAGTCTCTATTTCCTGGATCAACTGGACAAGCTTGCTTATTCTTCCACCATGTCTTTTACTACCCCCGCTGAGTTATGGCTGTGGCATCGGCATCTTGGGCATCCTTCCTTTTATTTACTTAAGCATTTATTTCCATCTGGTTTTGCAAATCATCATGTGTCTGAATTTCTTTGTGAGTCTTGTCAACTTGGAAAACAACACCGAGCTTCTTTTGCTCCCAGTTTTAATAAAAGTTTAGTTCCTTTTTCATTAATACATTCTGATGTTTGGGGTCCCTCTCGTGTTATGTTTGTGAAAGGTCATCGATGGTTTGTTACATTTATTGATGATTTTTCTCGTACTACTTGGGTGTATCTCATGAAAGATAAGAGTGAGGTTTTCTATGTGTTTCGCAATTTTCAAAAGATGATTTGTACTCAGTTTGGGGCCACTGTCAAACTATTTCGTTCTGAAAATGGCGGGGAATACATAGATTGTGGGTTAGGACAATATTTTTCTACTCGTGGCATTATCTATCAGACCTCTTACACCAATACCCCTCAACAAAATGGGGAGGCGGAACGCAAGAATCGGCATCTTCTTGACATGGCTCGGTGCATGTGTTTTTCTATGAGTGTGCGTCGACCCTATTGGGGCGACGCTGTTCTCACCGCTGCACATCTTATTAATCGTCTTCCTACCCACGTCTTGCAAAAACAAGCTCCTCTTTACGTCATTCTAGGTTTCTGATAATGGCGGGGAATACATAGATTGTGGGTTAGGACAATATTTTTCTACTCGTGACATTATCCATCAGACCTCTTACACTAATACCCCTTAACAAAATGGGGTGGCGGAACGCAAGAATCGGCATCTTCTTGACATGACTCGGTGTATGTGTTTTTCTATGAGTGTGCTTCGGCCCTATTGGGGCGACGCTGTTCTCACCGCTGCACATCTTATTAATCGTCTTCCTACCCAGGTCTTGCAAAAACAAGCTCCTCTTTACGTTATTCTAGGTTTCTAGTACTTGTTTTCTATTCCTCCCAAAATATTTGGTTGTGTCTGTTTTGTTCATAATCGCTCTCCTACTCGTGGTAAATTGGACCCTCGCTCCCTCAAATGTGTGTTCCTTGGTTACTCTTACTCAAAAGGGGTATAAGTGTTACCACCCTCCTTCTCGTAAGTGGTTTGTATCCATGGATGTTACTTTCTTTGAGTCCTAGTCCTATTTCTTGCCCTCTCCGGTGTCCCTGTCCTCATTTCCGGGGGAGCCTTGGTGTGAAGTGAGTCCTGTGATTCCTATGGTGGAACCAGTTGTTCTTGCACCACCCTCTTCTACTAGGACTATAGAACCCAATGTCACTAAGGATAGGGAAGGGTATGTTTATGTCCGGGACATAGACAGACAGAAAGTTAACTAGATGCAAGGGACCACTTCTGCTCCTCCACTGCCATCTCCTGCTTCTGATGAGAGTCTAGGTAACTTTGAATCTCTTGAGTCCATTGATCTTGATGTTCGGAAGGGTGTGAGATCTTGTACTCAACATCCTATCTCACATTTTGTGTCCTACTCTCATTTGTCATCCTCATATAGAGCGTTTGTGTCATCTATTTCCTTTGTTAGCATTCCTAACCATTTTCAAGATGCTCTTGCTACCTCTGAGTGGAAACTAGCCATGATTGAGGAAATGAAAGCCCTTAGGGAGAATGGCACTTGGAAGTTGATTGAGTTACCTACTGGCAAACGACCTGTGGGATGTAAATGGGCGTATACTGTGAAACACAAAGCAGATGGTTCTATTGAGCGTTTCAAGGCAAGACTTGTGGCAAAAGGGTTTACTCAAACATATGGCATTAATTATCAAGAGACCTTCGCACCCGTGGCTAAGATGAATTCAGTCAGAGTACTCATCTCTCTAGCAGCTAATCTAGATTGGCTGCTTTATCAGTTTAATGTCAAGAATGCCTTTCTCCATGGTGACCTCAAAGAAGAGGTATATATAGATATTCCTCCTGGTTTTGAGGATCATCAGACAGAAGGCAAAGTATGCAAGCTTCGGAAGCCATTATATGGTCTTAAACAGTCTCCAAGGACTTGGTTTGAGAGATTCACTCAGGCTATGCTTAAATATGGCTTCAAACAGAGTCAGGCAGATCACACCTTATTTGTGAAACATTCCTCACGTCGTAAGACTACAACACTTATTGTTTATGTAGATGACATAGTTCTTACGGGCAATGATAGTGGGAAAATATCTCTGTTGAAGAAATATTTAGCTAATGAGTTTGAAATCAAAGACTAGGGAAGCTTGAAGTATTTTCTGGGAATTGAAGTTGCTCGCTCCAAGGATGGAATATTTATCTCACGAAGAAAATATGTGCTTGACCTGTTGAAGGAAACTGGGATGCTTGGCTGCAAAGCATGTTACACTCTACTGGAACCCAATCAGAAATTGGGGGATGATGAAGGCAGAGAAGCTGTTGATAGGGGGAGCTATTAGCAATTAGTGGGTAAGCTCATTTACCTATCTCACTCATGTCCTGATATTGCTATTGCTGTCAGTGTGGTTAGTCAGTTTATGCATGCTCCTCATCAGATTCACTTTGAGGCTGTCAAGAGAATCTTGAGGTACTCGAAGTCTACTCCTGGTAAGGGTCTTTATTTTTCAAAGTATGATCATCTTCGTGTGGAAGCCTATACAGATGCTGACTAGGCTGGATCAGTAACTGATAAGAGATCAACTTCAGGGTATTGCACCTTTGTTGGAGGCAAGCTAGTTACTTGGAGGAGTAAGAAACAGAATGTGGTTGTCAGGTCAAGTGCAGAAGCTGAGTTTAGAGCTATGGCACAAAGGGTGTGTGAACTTTTATGGATCAAGTTATTGTTGAGTGATCTAGGTATTGATCAGACGGACTCCATACGGTTATACTGTGATAATAAGGCTGCCATCAACATCGCTCACAATCCAATTCAACATGACAGGACAAAACATGTTGAGATTGATCACCACTTCATTAAGCAGAAACTCACTAGTAGTACCATTTGTACTCCTTTTGTCCAGTCTGGTGAACAACTTGTTGACATTCTCACCAAGGGGGTTGGGAATAAGCCATTTCATGACATATTAGGCAAGTTGGGCATGAGAGATATCTTCGCACCAACTTGAGGGGGAGTGTTAGCATATTATATGATTATCTGAGTGTTAGCATTTTAGTTTGTAATTATTCTATGCCCCAGGGCTCTCTTGTAATTTTTACAAACTTTAATCTACATTTATATAAATAGGGGATGATATCCTATCAAACCCTAAGCTGGTTACTCTATAAAAGCTTCACCATGCTCATATCCAACTTTTGGATACATATCGCAATATCCTAGATTTAAGGTTATGAAGGTCCAATGCAAAAAAATAGAAGTGCACATGACATGTCCCATGCTCATATCCAACTTTTGGATGCATATTGCAATATCCTAGATTTAAGGTTATGAAGGTCTAACACTTGAACATGTATGTACCTGCACATGAGTCCATGTAACATAGGTTGGTGTTATGCCTCAATGGTTCTATACCAACTAACGTTGGTGTTCTTCTTCTTTTTTTTTATTTTTTATTTTATTTTACTACTGACCTGTAACTATTTGGGTTAGACTTTCAGTTAAGGAAAAAAGATGACATAGGGGCCAAGCTAAATGATAATTGAGCCATGAAAGTTTTAATTTCTTTCGGGTCTTGTTTCTTTTGTTTGGGGTTGAAAGTAATACGTTTTTAGGTTTTTGCAACGTCACATTCCAATAATTCAATGTTAGTGACAACAAACAAGGCATACACATTTTGCAATAAAATTTCTTTTGGGCATGTTTGTATGCTTAATGTGTCTCTTTTAAACTGAAACCATATCCTTCGAATCTTGTTGGTGAACTTTGAATTTTTGCATTACAACAGATTGGAAGCAGGATAACAAGTAAGCGAATTTCTCAGATGCTAGAGGATTGCTTTCCATGCTCATATATAATAGTGGAGAACCATCCAAGTCGTCATGATCCTTCACACATTGTAACACACAGGATTCAGAGTACCATTGTTCAATTTGCTGATTGTATGCTTAAAGCTCACATACCTCAGATCAGCAGCAAATGGTGTGGTTTTTTACAAGCTGTGGATAAAATGGTATATGTTCTCTAATTATGACGTTTTCTTTACTACCTCTTTTATTTGAACATTTTTTATTTTTCTTTCAGATTTTGATACATTGTGACTCCGTGGACCTCCTTTAGAATTTTAATCTTGCTGAATATGGGGTCTGGCATGTTGGACAAGGTTGTAACTCAAGTTAGGTTGGTTTGACTGAGGTCTTTGACAATTAACATGCAGCCATAGAAAACATCAACAAACTAGGAAATCAAGAAACTCGATCACTAAAAAAAGCAGCCATAGAAAACATCAACAAACTAGGAAACTAAGAAACTTGACCACTAAAAAATGTTTACACCTACGCAACGACATGAACTGATTGGACAGCATGACTTGATCCATAAGACAACCTATGGTCCTATGGACGATCTTTACAGCTCATGCACAAAAACTTCAGAAACTAACAAGGTACAATTGACTACTGAAACCTCGTAATGGGCAATAAATCTGTCTAGCATCATACTAATATGTAAAATCATAAAATCAAGACTCAAATTGACCTTAGATATGATTATATAATCTCTAAGGTGTGCCCCATGTGAAATTCCTAATTTGCCTATTTTCTTATTTCCGTGTCCCGCATCATTCTCCCAACATTAAAAAAGAAAAATAAAAAATAAAAAATTTAACCTCTAGTTTTATAGTTTTAATAAAAAACTTATTCTCCCAACATTATATAATCTCTAGTTTTAATTCAATGAATCTATTTCACTTCATCACACTACTTTTAATTGCAATATGCAGCTGATTGTGGGTCATTGTTTTAATGTTTTTTTTCTTCCCCTTAAAATGATCTTTTGTTATTCTCATTGCATGATGGGATGGAGGTTTATAATTTCTTTTATTTTGATCTCTTCATGCTCTTTTTTTGTAAGTTTTTGTTTTCATATTTTCTAGGTTGCATGGGAGATATCATTTCTAATCCATTCGGAATATTCCTTGACTGAACCCTATGTTGCACATGTCATTCCGGAAGCACTTCATGGTGATTCTGCTGTATTTCTTGGGAACAGCATGCCAATACGTGATGTGGACATGTATGGATGTAGCTGGGCAGGGTGTACTAATAATATTGCTGTGACGGTGAGCGCAGGACTACCGTGTCACTGGATACAGGTGGCTGGGAACAGGGGAGCTAGTGGTATTGATGGGTTGCTCAGCACAGCTGTTGGTTTTGCTGTGGGATCCAACAAACGAGTGAGTATTAGAAGATCTATCTATGAAAGAATTCATTTTATGTGAATTTTAGTTTCTAGTCGCAGTTTGTGTTGTCTATCTAAGTTGGATGACTATCATGTTGCTGCATGTAATGACATAATGGACTTGTTAAATGCCAACATACATTTCTAAAAACATGCAAATTCATTTCCATGAATATTTGTTTTGTTTGAGATTTCTAGTTGATTGAAAGTTGGAGGTTTGTTGTGTTGCTGGTAGAGTTACTATGTGTGGGTTATGACATGTTAATGTAGTTTAGATTACAGCACCCAACATCCCTATTATGCAGTGTTAGAGCTATTATTTACAGCATAACTCAAGAAATAGTATTGATTATATGTTATTATTATTTCTGTGATATCTCCAGCACCTGTGATCTTTACCATAGAATATTCCTTGTAAGAAATAATGTATAGAGAAAGAGAGAGAATAAATTGTATGTATTATTATTGATTGATATATTGATTGATGTATGTTTATTGATATTACGAATGGTGAGTGGCTCATTATATAGGAGAGGGTGAGTGTAGTAGGTGAGGAGTAGGTGAAGTGGAGGTGGTTGTGGTGTAGTGGGTTAGGTAGTTGATTGAAAGTTGGAGGTTTGTTGTGTTGCTGGTAGAGTTACTATGTGTGGGTTATGACATGTTAATGTAGTTTAGATTACAGCACCCAACATCCCTATTATGCAGTGTTAGAGCTATTATTTACAGCATAACTCAAGAAATAGAATTGATTATATGTTATTATTATTTCTGTGATATCTCCAGCACCTGGGATCTTTACCATAGAATATTCCTGTATACAGGGCTAAGAACACTTTGGTTGGTCGAGTATAATCAACACTTGCCTTGTAGTGCCATTTGCAATGCTTAACTAAAGAGTGAACCCACCAACGAAGCTCAAGCTATTCAGTCAGCAGCAAAGCGTCGTCGTCGAGTCTATGTGAAAGATCATCCATTAATCTTTCAACGTAACTCCAATTAGCGCGATAACTCTCAACGAGCATCCAACGCACGTGAAATGATAAGGATTCATAATCCTGGAATAAAGTGAGTGTGAGAGGTAAAGGGGATCAAAATGTGTCATCGATAGAGTGAGGTCTTTCGGGACCTTCCCAACAACAGCTTAGCTTAGTAGCTTTATTTCTACTGGTGTGGTCTATGAAGCACCAACACGTCCCCAGGCCTTGCGTATGAGTGTTGGACACGTGTCGGACATGAACACGGACACGGACACGGACACCCGTCGGACACGCGGTAGACACGTGTCCGACACTCTCTCTAACGTGTCTCATTTTTTTTTTGAAATCTTCCAGTCAGACACGCCATGGACACGGCGGGACACTTTCCGGACATGCGTGAGGTGGATCGAAGAAGCCTTAACTGTTGGAGAGGAGATAGCAGAGAAAGAGAGAAAGAGATCGAGGGAGATAGAGAAAGAGATCGACGGAGACAGAGAAAGAGAAAGGGATCGAGGGACGAGAGGAGACAGAGAAAGAGAGAAAGAGATCGAGGAAAAGGGAAAGGAGAAGCCTAACCTGCTCAGATCAATCCAAGAAACTGAGGTATTCTGCTTCTTCTCTTCTTCTCCTTCTCTGTCTCTATCTTCTCTGGCTCCATCTTCTCTGGTCTTCTTCTTCTCTTCATCTTCTTCCTCTCCTCCTCCCTTTCGTCTCTCCCTTTTCTGACTCTCTCTCTCTCTGCCTTTTTGACTTCAATCTCTCTCTCTCTCCTCTATTGTTTATCTTCTATATTTTTTTTTCTTCTCTTTTTCTTGATTCAACATTTCTCTCTCTCCCTCTCTTTTTTTCTTTTTTCTTTTTTTTATACTAATTTTTTTGTTAAACTTAAAATTCATAAAAAAAATTATTTTTATTTAAAAAAACTCATTTTTTATTACTCTCCTCTATTGTTTATCTTCTATATTTTTTTTCTTCTCTTTTTCTTGATTCAACATTTCTCTCTCTCCCTCTCTTTTTTTCTTTTTTCTTTTTTCTTTTTTTATACTAATTTTTTTGTTAAACTTAAAATTCATAAAAAAAATTATTTTTATTTAAAAAAACTCATTTTTTATTAATTTTTTTTTAAATTATGTTTATTAATTTTATTATTATTGTGATTGTATAAGAATTAATGATTTTATTTTTATTTTAAACATGTAATAAATAAATAAAATTATATATATTAAACGTGTCCCCAGCGTGTCGTGTCCCCTATTTTTTGAAAAATTGCGTGTCTGTGTTGTGTCCCGTGTCCGTGTCCGTGTCCGTGCTACATAGGGTGTGGTGATGCTACAAATACAAAACCGTGTGCAAATGAAAGTCCGTTTCTGATTTATTCTTGCTGCAGTAGTAGATAAATGTACTTATCGTTTTCTAAGTCGTTGACAGGAACTTTTGTCCACGATATTCACCCAAGGTTACAATTTTCACCTTATAATCTGATATGGAAAGATCTTATGGAAAATTTGATTCCAATGGATGGTAATGACCTGAACATATGGTATTACTGCAAGATATTGAAGTTCCTAGCAAACTTGAGAAATATGCAAGTGACATTTTTTACACCTTCAGATATGCTGCCACAATTCATGAATTATTTATTCCCCAAAACTATATTCTTTATGGCATTGAAATTACATATAGTACTTCAAAACCCTGAAAATGATCTGATTCCTTTTCACCTTAAGGTGCCAATTGCCAAAGTTGTTGACACAATTGCTTGACAGAGTAAATATCCAAACTTTGTCAACAATTCATTTTTTGTTTTTGGAAATTCATGCAATCTTTTATAGCTTCCATATTTATGAGCTTGAGCTATTGTCTAGTATGGGAGATTGTTAGAATTGGGAATTTTGATCATGCTAACAATTGATCTTGAGGAGGAAAACTTTGATCATGCTGAGAACAAAAAAATTGTAGTAAATAGGAAAAATTAATAATGGTTGCCCAGTAAAGGCTGAATGTTAAGGGGGACAAAAACACCCAAACAATTCAAGAAAGAAGGAAGTAAAATAATATTCTTTGAACTGAGCATAGAGCCTTTAGGGAAGATATTTAATGAATCAAAAAAAAAAAAAAAAAGAAAAAGAAATTGGGTAAAAAGACCTAAAAATTGGATTTTTGAAGTGCACAAGCATTTTGAAAATTCATTCAATTTCAATTTGATTTCATAAATATTTTCCAATGTCAGAAGATTCTTGAAACACTAACATTTTTCTGTGGAAATTGCTTAAGATTTTTGACATTCTTCGAATTTCATTTATCACTGACGTTCAGCAATTTAAATTTTTTCTTCTGAAATAACACGATATGCTTAAGTGAAATATTAGAGAATCAACATTTATTGTTCAATTTTTATACGGATTGTATGTGAAAAGTAGTAATGCTTGTCTCAAAATGACTATCAAGTTACATAGATCCAGCAAAAAGGAATATTAAGTTGTCTTGGGTTACGCTAGTAGTTTCATATATGGATGCGAGCTTTGGCTTATATTTACTGGGTCATTTTACTATGGGAAAAGAAATAAAGAGTCCCTTCTTGAGTGAAAAAAGAATTGAATAGAAAAGCAAAGAAACGAAAAATTAGCTGAATCATTAGAATTCCACAACCTGAAATCCGAGTCGAAGGATCCAGGCTGTGGAGTTTTAGTTGGATCTGACTAAACGGCAATTTTTTGAATGAAAATTGGATCAAAATGTATGCATGGATTATGAATGCCTGTTGATTTTGTGATAGCAGAGAAACATACAATTGACATAGAACAAGAAGTCATTAGCTGCATCAAAGTCTATTTGGATAAATTTCTCTTTACTGTGATTTTTTAAATTGTTGGATCTTTGGAACATTCATTGCTTTCAACCTTCTGTAACCTGCTTGTTACTTTCTTTCTATTTTCCCCCCTTTTCTATTCAGAGTAATCATTTTGCTCCTGATAAATTCAACAACAAATTTCTTGAAGTCATAAGACTGCTTGCCTTGTAGTTAATGCTTCTTAGTATTTTCTTGATTTTGCCAACGTTGCATTTGTTCATACTTCTGTGGTTATGCTTAGGTAATTTGTTTGATTGGAGATGTTTCTTTTCTGCATGATACAAATGGATTGGCACTTTTGAAGCAAAGGTAACAAGTTCGTTTATTTAGTTATGTACATAATTTGGTGCATAATTATGCTTCTGTTCACATTGCTAGATCATCTCATATGCTTGCTTACATGGAGATATCCATGGACAGTCATTACTATGCCAAACAAAACTTTCTACAAATATTTTGGTGAAACTATTGTCAAATCTGAACTTTTAAGTTGGACTCTTATCATAGCTGACATTTTCTTTAAAAGATCATTTTTACTGTATCTGTATTCTGTAGTTTAAGTTCCTACAAACTTTTGTTAGTCCTTTTTTGTAGATATAGGGGTGCTTCAGCCTGCCCTTCCTGAAATATGATTGCTCATTTTCAAGCAAAAAAAATCAAATATCTGGAGTTTAATTCCATTTTGGTTTCAATTTATTTCCTCTCGAACGAAAGAAAGTTGACTTTATTAAATTTGTGAAGCAGTGAAGGTACTTCATATAGTATTTTGTATAGAATTTTGTTAATGTGTGCCCTTAGGGCACATATTAAGAGGCTTAAAAAGATCGTACATACTGCATGAAAGTAAGTGCAATAAAGGATATGCAACTTTTTTAAGCCTCTAAACATGTGCCCTAAGGGCACATTTTAGCAATATCCTTTTGTATAAGGGGCAAAGAATTGAGCGAATAAAAGAAATTGCTAATCATTAGAAACTTTAACACAAATGTTCGACGTACAACTAAATTAATGAAAATTTCATTTAGTTCCTGAGTGCATTTTTACAGCTATCTTGAGATGAGTTTATAAAGGTTCTGCAGGGTTAGCATGGTTCTCTTCTCAGATCTTTATTCTCTAATGATTTCCCACCCCCCCTTAAGCATACATGGTATACCTAACTACTTATATTTTCATTTATAAGAGATGGTGCTATATACATCTTCTCAGAGTATTGAGTAATTGTTTCTATTTGAAGGTTACGCCGGAAACCTATGACAATTCTCGTAATAAACAATCATGGTGGGGCAATCTTCAGTCTCCTTCCTATTGCAGATAGAACTGAACGAAGAGTATTGGATCAGTATTTCTATACTTCTCACAATGTTTCAATTCAGAACCTGTGTGCGGCACATGGGTAAGAGTCTAACATATAAGTTGATACATATGTGTTATATGTCTGTTAATCTCCAACTAAATGTTCATTATCTTTTATTTTCTGTATTTCCATTCTGAGTTCGACAGTTTTTTGTAATCAGTTGTGTGACACTGTAATATCTCAATAAAATTGAATTTATAATACCTTGCTAGTGTTGGACATTAATATGTGCATATCTAGAATGGGTGCTGTTCATCAAACTTAATCGAATTTAATTTGCATGCACATGCATGCTCTTTTGTGATAATACCTTGAAGTTCCTTCATGTAATACTTTAGTTGAATCAGCATTCATAACTCCAATATATAGATCTGTGAATGAATGCTCAAGCAAAACACTCCTAGTGACAGAAGGGTGCACTTTTGAAGAAGATGAGAAAAGAAAACAAAAAGGAATACTTTATCATCTCATGAGTATAAGCAGTCTACATAGTGACATTTTGAAATAAACAGTAGTCCCATTATTACATAGAAAACAAAACCCTGCAGAGTTGTCAATTTTTGATAGTGTATCCATTATCTTTAGTTTCTCAACTGTTTATGCTCTTCTGTAAAGTTGCTAGCTGATGTGTCTGATTTTGCTTTTGCAAGATGACTTTATGTATGTAGTTCATTACTATCGCTTTCCTTTTATTGTCCTAGCCATTTGATGTACTAGTGAACTAGTTCTTTCTTCTTAGGTTAACAAAACCCCAATTTGTGCAGAGTGAAGCATGTACAAGTGCAGACAAAAATGGAATTGCAAAATGCCTTGTTGACATCTCAACAGGGGGAGATTGATTGGATCATAGAGATTGAGAGCTCTATCGATGCCAATGCTACTTTCCACAGGTAGGCAGATTGTATCATTGTTTGAGTGATTTACCTATATTGCCTCACACGTATCACCTCCATGCCCTGCTAACACATTTCCTCCCCTTCTTCTCAGTAAGTTGAGACAATTTGCATGTCAGACAGCAGACAATGCCTTAAGCCTTGTTTCAAGGCTTTCGATTTCAGATTATAAGTTAGATGGCTTCTTTCTTGTTGAAATTTGTAAAATGGAATACTCTCTCTATAGGTGAGATTTATTGGACTATTTTTTAAATATCTCCAAATCCTATTTTCAAACTCCAGAAATGTGTAATATATGTTTTTTGAACTTTTGTTGTGACAGAATTCAGCTATGTGCCCCACCTACTTCAACTTCTGTATACTATGACCCTAGGAGCTACTACAGAGAAGGTTTTATTGTAGTTTTGTCACTTGAAGATGGAAGTGTGGGGTTTGGTGAGGTTAGTATGTATGTTTATCTTCTTTTTTTTTCCGGTGTGCCTGGGAACATATCCAGTGCCCTTCCATTGTGGTAATAGGTTATAGACTATAGTTATTTGTCTCATATGTTCCATCATAAAAGTTATCATAATAAAAATTTAAAATAATCCTTAGCAACAACCACATTCATATGATCCAAGGGAGAGTATTTAGTATGTTGATCTAATCCAAGGTATGGAGTTCTTAGCTTTTGTCATAAAATGAGTATTACTATATCTATCACCTATTGGGATTTCAAAATTCTTTATCAAATTGTATAGCTCATAATTAGCCAAAAGGATTTAATTCCTTCAAATAATAATAGGACTATCATTTAAGTCATGCATTATGGGCTACGAAAAGGGTCTTATACTTTTCCAGTAAGTTTGTTCACCACTATATTATCTAAATGTTTAAACTGTTAAAGAGAGGTTTAAATTACAATGCACCTCAACATGCCTCCTCTATGTGTGGTGGCTTTCCACCCTGAGCAGGCTGAGTACGTGCAAGTATTACATCTATATAATCAATCCATTGTAACAAATCAACTCATTAATCAATAATACATACAATTTATCTCTATCAATATATTTTTACAGTGCAAGTATTATAATTAACAGATGTGGTGAGGTTTGAAGACAGGATCTCCTTTATGTAGTTACCATGTTAAGTTGTTAACCACCAACTTATCTAAAAGTTTGAACTGTTAGAGAGGGCGAAAGCTTATTTATTTATATCCTCTACACACTCTCATGTGTAACTAGGCTCTCCCCCATGATCGGGTCAAACATGAGCTAGTGTCATTATAACTATTGAGTAAAGAGGATTGCTATTGTATAAATTAAACGAAGCAAGTTAAGATAATGATATGCAATGAACTTAGACATTCAGGAGCTCACTAGATACGATGTTTGTTTGTACTGTATATCAGAATGGAAGTGCCGAAAATGTTGATAGGGTTTTATTCCTTTTCCATTGAAGGCTTCAATAAGAGATTAGGGTGTTTGATTCATTGCATTTGTAATAATGGAACTATTCTTTCAATGTCCAAATGCACTTCTGTGTTCTGTACTATGCATTTGTATTAAAAAAGTGCAGCTTTTTGTAACACTTTTATGTCTAAGGGCAGTTAAAAAGCCTAAAAATGCATTGGTAAGAGCACAATGCCATAAACTAGTACTTTTCCTGGAATTGGAGAAGAAAAGATTTGTGGTTGTAGTAATTTATTACTGTGGTTCAATCTCTGATGTATTGCAAGGCAACTTTAGTACGGTGGTTGACACCTACCAATGGCTCTGTTTTTCTAACAAAACAACTATAATTAGTTGGTGTGACTTGATTTTACTTACTGATGTGGATTTTCAACATCATAATTCATAAAATGATTCAGTTTTTGAGTTGAGATCTAAGAAGCATGGACACGGACACGTGACATGCCGACACGCCAATTTAAAAAAAATGCAGGACACGACACGTGGGGGACACGCATGAAATATATAAAATTTTATATATTTATCATATGTCATATGTATGAATGTATTATTTAAAGATAATAAAAAATGCAATATGACACTAATTCTTATAAATTTATATGCTTTTTGTTTTATTATTGTATCTTAAGTTGTTTTGTTCAAATTTATAATTAGTTTCACATATGTCTAATTGATAGACACGTGTGTTTAAGTAATAGACACATGTGCCCTCCAATTGTCCAAAGAGTGTCCGGGTCTTTAAAAAAAATTAAAAAATATGACACGTTTTGAAGTTTGTCAGACATGTGTTAGGGAAGTGTCCAAAGAGTGTCGTTGTCTGACATCGACACGAGACAGACACATCACCTTCTTAGAAGTGTCCGTGTTTCTTAGATTGAGATGCGTGTAGGCAGTAGCCCTTTAAATACTCTAATTCCCTCAGTTACATGAGAAAGATATGGATATAATAAATACTTGTTGCACTGCACAATTGTGATAATTGAAGGCAAAACTTTTGAAGTCCCCCCTTTGTGGAAGGAAGACAGGAACTTATGTACTTTATTGTCAAAATTTCCGTCATGGTACAATACATGTCAAACATATTATTTGTTAATCACAACCTTTCTTTGTGTTCTCCTCTTTCATCCTCTTAAATTTCTTTTCTTTTCTATTTTGAAAATAAAATTCCGTCCCTTACTGTTTCTCATAAAATATTATTTTGAACAGGTTGCACCTCTGGAGATCCATGAAGAAAACCTGATTGATGTTGAAGAGCAACTTCGGTTTCTTATTCATGCTGTACAAGCAGCAAAGATTAGTTACTTACTTCCTCTTTTAAAGGGCTCATTTTCTTCTTGGATATGGAACAGTTTAGGAATCTTGGTATGTCCATGCACCTTCATTCTACAAATACAATATTAATATTTCTAGATAGTATAATAACCAACAAAAGACGTTGGGTAAAGAATTTCACTAATCGTCTTCTGAACTTGTATGGATAAAAGTTTAAGCTCTTTCCTTGTTATATAGCCAGGCTCAATCTTTCCAAGTGTCAGATGTGGTTTGGAAATGGCAATCCTTAATGCTATAGCAGCAAGAGAAGGTTCCAGTTTATTGAATATACTCCATCGTGAGACAGCTACACAAGAAGAGTTATCTGAAAGGTCATCTACTGTTCAGATTTGTGCTCTTCTTGACTCCAACGGGACTCCTAAGGATGTTGCTGATATTGCTGCTGCACTTGTTGGAGAAGGTTTCACTGCAATAAAGCTAAAAGTTAGAAATCTTTCCCAAATTATACTGTATCGAGATTACTTTGTTCTAGATGAAATCTACTAAAGCAACTTGGCAATTTGGGCTCTTATTTCTGGAAAACTATTAGTGCACTGAAGGTTTTTAAATTACAAACTATCTGAAATACTAGCTGGCTTAGTAATGGTTCTTCCAATAACAGGTAGCACGTCGGCCAGATCCCATTGAAGATGCCATGGTTATACAAGAAGTTAGAAAGAAGGTTGGCCACCAGATTAACCTCCGTGCTGATGCAAATCGGAAATGGACCTATGAAGAAGCAGTTCTATTTGGTTCTTCTGTGATGAATTGTGGCCTACAGTATATTGAGGTAACTTCAAGTACAATTGGCTATTAATCCTTGTTGGTCAACAGAAAGGGTTGTGTTAGGTTTATTTGCTAGTACGCAGATTTTCTTTTGATAGGCATTGCATAGAGATTTTTAGTACTTCACAATACTAAATTGTGGTAATCACATATTGCCAGATTGACCATTTATTCTTGTGGTTCATCTTCATTTGAGTGTTTATTTAACTGCTTTTAGTGCATTGATCCCTATTAGTGTTTCATTGACACAGTTCTGAATAACTTATTGGAGGTTTCTAGTTATTTAGCTGTCTCTGTGCAACTCTGTTTCAGGAACCTGTTCAGGATGAAGAAGATATAATTAAATTCTGTGAAGAAACTGGGTTACCTGTAGCACTCGATGAAACCATTGAAAATATCCAAGAAAATCCTCTTGAAATGCTGGCAAAGTTTACTCACTCAGGAGTAGTTGCTGTTGTAAGTGGAAGTTTATTTTCTTATGTTAGTTATTGGGACGAGCAGTATGTAATACGTATCATTGTGTATGCCTCAGCAGACAGCACACTAGTCATTGTCAATCCAAAGAGTTCACTTTCTATGCCTCATAAAAAAATCCAACCATATGTTTTAAGCACATATAATTGAATGAAAATTTTGTTTTGGAGGTTTTCTTGCATACCTCAATCAGGAAAAGATGCATAAAACACTTTAGTAATTAAACTCATCTCAACTCATGTTATCCTTACGATAGTATGCCTTTCATTTCTTTTCTATCTGTGAAACATGAAAACCATTACCACAATCAGAACTTACAAACTGCAACAACTGTTAAGATTCTTCAGTCACAATTTCCCCATCATTATTTATTCATCTTTTGATATGAATTATATGAGGATTGTAGAGAGTAACTAGCTTAGGGTTTGATAAGGATATCATCCCCTATTTATATTAATGAAGATTAAAGTTTGTAAATATTACAAGGAAGCCCTGAGGCATGGAATAATTACAATAACTCAGATAGTAATATGATAATAAAATATGCTAACACCCCCTCTCAAGCTGGTGCGAAGATATCTCTCATGTCCAGCTTGCCTAATGTCATGAAATGGCTTATTCCCAACCCCCTTGGTGAGAATGTCAGCAAATTGTTCACCAAACTGGACAAAAGGAGTACAAATGGTACCACTAGTGAGTTTCTCCTCAATGAAGTGGCGATCAATCTCAACATATTTTGTCCTGTCATGTTGAATCGGATTGTGAGCGATGTTGATAGCGGCCTTATTATCACAGTATAATCGCATGGAGTCCATCTAATCAATACCTAGATCACTCAACAATAACTTGATCCATAAAAGCTCACACACCCCTTGTGCCATAGCTCTAAACTCAGCTTCTGCACTTGATCTAGTAACCACATTCTGTTTCTTACTCCTCCAAGTAACTAGGTTGCCTCCAACAAAGGTGCAATACCCTGAAATCGATCTCCTATCAGTTATTGAGTCAGCCCAGTCAGCATCTGTATAGGCTTCCACACGAAGATGATCATACTTTGAAAAATAAAGACCCTTACCAGGAGCAAACTTCAAGTACCTCATGATTCTCATGACAGCCTCGAAGTGAATCTGATGAGGAGCATGAATAAACTGACTAACCACACTGACAGCAACAACAATATCAAGACGGGAGTGAGATAGGTAAATGTGCTTACCCCCTAATCGCTGATAGCTCCCCTTATCAAAAGCTTCTCCTCCTTCATCATCTCCCAATTTCTGATTGGGTTCCAATGGAGTGTCACATGCCTTGCAGCCAAGCATCCTAGTTTCCTTCAACAGGTCAAGCACATATTTTCTCTGTGAGATAAATATCCCATCATTGGAGCGAACAACTTCAATTCCCAGAAAATACTTCAAGGTTCCCAAGTCTTTGATTTCAAACTCACTGGCTAAATATTTATTCAACAGAGGTATTTCTCCACTATCATTGCCCGTAAGAACTATGTCATCTATATAAACAATAAGTGTTGTAGTCTTACCATGTGAGGAATGTTTCACAAACAAGGTGTGATCTGCCTGACTCTGTTTGAAGCCATATTTAAGCATAACCTGAGTGAATCTCTCAAACCAAGCCCTTGGAGACTGTTTGAGACCATATAATGACTTCCGAAGCTTACATACTTTGCCTTCTGCCTGATGATCCGCAAAACTAGGAGGAATGTCCATATATACCTCTTCTTCAAGGTCACCATGGAGAAAAGGCATTCTTAACATCAAACTGATAAAGCGGCCAATCTAGATTAGTTGCTAGAGAGAGAAGTACTCTGACTGAATTCATCTTAACCACGGGTGCAAAGGTCTCCTGATAATCAATGCCATATGTCTGAGTAAACCCTTTTGCCATAAGTCTTGCCTTGTAACGCTCAATAGACCCTTCTGCTTTCTGTTTTACAGTATACACCTATTTACATCGCACAGGTCGTTTGCCCGTAGGTAACTCAGTCAATTCCCAAGTGTTAAAATTTACCATCACCTACCACCAATTTACCATCACCTACCACCACCTACTCCTCACCTACTCCACACCTACTACACTTCACCTACTCCCCTTCACCTACTACCTTCTTCTCTTCTATATATATGAATCAATGTAAACATAACAGAATATCAATCAATAATATACATCAATTTTTCTTTCATGGTATCAGAGCAAGGTTAAGCTCTTGGTATTCTTCGCCTTCCGGCGGGCGGCAACTTTGCCTTGACCGCCCGCCGGACCTCAACCAATTTGAGACCTCCATCAACTCGCAAGATCTCTCTCATACTTTCTCTTTCTAGAACAAGCCATGGCTCGAAACCATGCGGGTTGAAGCCAGATCTGTCATCAACTTTAACATGGTATCTGATCAGCTTTATCATGCAGCTCCAGATGGCGAAGCATCGTTACAAACTTCAAGTACCTCATGATTCTCATGACAGCCTCGAAGTGAATCTGATGAGGAGCATGAATAAACTGACTAACCACACTGACAGCAACAGCAATATCAGGACGGGAGTGAGATAGGTAAATGTGCTTACCCCCTAATCGCTGATAGCTCCCCTTATCAACAGCTTCTCCTCCTTCATCATCTCTCAATTTTTGATTGGGTTCCAATGGAGTGTCACATGCCTTGTAGCCAAGCATCCTAGTTTCCTTCAACAGGTCAAGCCAAGGTTTTAAAAAGCAGCCGCAACCGTTACGTAACGCCGTTACGTAACGGTTTTGGCGGTTACCGCCACCCGTTACGGCCGCTTTTGCAGTGTGATTGAGATTCACAGATGTGTCGGTCGTAGCAGCTGCCGTAGAGGTCGTAACGGCGCCGTAACAGCCGTAACGGCTTGTTATGCACCGTTACATAACGGTTCCAAACTGTTTCTTTCAAAAAAACACACAAAAAAAAGCTAAAAATGGAGGAAGAGGGATAGAGAGAAGAGGGCAGATAAAGAGAGAAAATGGAAGAGCAAGAGATAAAGAGAGAAAAGAGAGAACATGAAGAACATGTTATTGATTTGTTGAAGCTGTAAGGCCTATGCTATTCTATTCAGCTGCTATCACTCAACCATTTTGTTTGTGTGTGTCTATTTATATATTATTTGAAAATAATAATAATAATAAGTGTGGTCATTATCTATTTGGCTTGTTTAAAATATGTATATATATATATATATATATATTTAGGCTCTTATTTATTCTCTTACTTTTATCATTGTTTATTTTATATATATAATAGTTAGTGATTGATTTTTTGTATAATATAAAGTTATTAATTATTAAAATAAAATGTAAAAAACTCAGTTTATAGTGATTTAAAAATATAAAATATATTGGATCATACTTAAAAATTTATAAAAATTGATCAATATTTATTTTTAACCCAATAAATATGATCATGGAAAAAAAATATGCGTATCAGTAAGTTTTTTTCAAATTGTGCGAAGAATAAAAAAATTCACGGTTCCGGTTACCGCAACCGTTACACCACGGCCTTTACACCCCGCAACCGCAACCGCGCCACCGCCACCGTTACGGCTACCGCAACCGCTTTTCAGAACCTTGGGTCAAGCACATATTTTCTCTGTGAGATAAATATCCCATCATTGGAGCGAGCAACTTCAATTCCCAGAAAATACTTCAAGGTTCCCAAGTCTTTGATTTCAAACTTACTGGCTAAATATTTATTCAACAGAGGTATTTCTCCACTATCATTGCCCGCAAGAACTATGTCATCTATATAAACAATAAGTGTTGTAGTCTTACCATGTGAGGAATGTTTCACAAGCAAGGTATGATCTGCCTGACTCTGTTTGAAGCCATATTTAAGCATAACCTGAGTGAATTTCTCAAACCAAGCCCTTGGAGACTGTTTGAGACCATATAATGACTTCCGAAGCTTACATACTTTGCCTTCTGCCTGATGATCCGCAAAACTAGGAGGAATGTCCATATATACCTCTTCTTCAAGGTCACCATGGAGAAAAGGCATTCTTAATATCAAACTGATAAAGCGGCCAATCTAGATTAGTTGCTAGAGAGAGAAGTACTCTGACTGAATTCATCTTAACCACGGGTGCGAAGGTCTCCTGATAATCAATGCCATATGTCTGAGTAAACCCTTTTGCCATAAGTCTTGCCTTGTAACGCTCAATAGACCCACCTGCTACTACCTTCTTCTCTTCTATATATATGAATCAATGTAAACATAACAGAATATCAATCAATAATATACATCAATTTTTCTTTCACCAAGTGTCATTCTTCCTAAGTGCTTTTATTTCCTTAATCATGGCTAGTTTCCACTCAGAGGTAGTAAGAGTATCCTGAAAATGGTTAGGAATGGTAACAGGGGAAATATTTGACACAAACGTTCTATATAAGGATGACAAATGAGAGTAGGACACAAAATGTGAGAGAGGATGTTGAGTACAAGATCTCACACCCTTCCTCTTGGCAATAGGAACATCAAGATCAATGGACTCAAGAGATTCAAAGTTACCTAGATTCTCATCAGAAGCAAGAGATGGCAATGGAGGAGCAGAAGTGGTCCCTTGTATCCAGGTAACTTTCTATCTGTCTATATCCCGGACATAAACATGCCATTCCTTATCCTTGGTGACATTGGGTTCTATTTCCCTATCCTTAGTGACAATGGGTTCTATAGTCCCAGTAGGAGAGGGTGGTGCAAGAACAACTGGTTCCACCATAGGAAGCACAGGACTCACTTCACACCAAAGCTTCCTTAGAAATGAGGACGGTGACATCGGAGAGGACAAGAAATAGGACTGGGACTCAAAGAAAGTAACATCTATGGACACAAACTACTTACGAGAAGAAGAATGGTAACACTTATACCCCTTTTGAGTAGGAGAGTAACCATAGAAAACACACTTGAGGGAGCGAGGGTCCAACTTACCACGAGTAGGAGAGATTATAAACAAAACAGACACAACCAAATATTTTGGGAGGAATAGAAAACAAGGACTAGGAACCGAGGAGGACGTGAAGAGGAGCTTGTTTTTGCAAGACTTGGATAGGAAGACGATTAATAAGATGTGCAGCTGTAAGAACAACGTTGCCCCAATAGGGCTGAGGCACACTCATAGAAAAACACATGCACCGAGCCATGTCAAGAGGATGCCGATTCTTGCGTTCCGCCACCCCATTTTGTTGAGGGGTATTGGTGCGAGAGGTCTGATGGATAATGCCATGAGGAGAAAAATATTGACCTAACCCACAATCTATGTATTCCCCGTCATTATCAGAACGAAATAGTTTGACAGTGGCCTCAAACTGAGTACAAATCATTTTATGAAAATTGCGAAACACAGAGAAAACCTCACTCTTATCTTTCATGAGATACGCCCAAGTAGTACGAGAAAAATCATCAATAAATGTAACAAACCATCGATGACCTTTCACAGACATAACACGAGAGGGACCCCAAACATCAGAATGTATTAATGAAAAAGGAACTAAACTTTTATTAAAACTGGGAGCAAAAAAAGCTCGGTGTTGTTTTCCAAGTTGACAAGACTCACAAAGAAATTCAGACACATGATGATTTGCGAAACCAGATGGAAATAAATGCTTAAGTAAATAAAAAAGAAGGATGCCCAAGACGCTGATGTCACAGCCATAAATCAGCGGGGGTAGTAGAAGACGTGATGGAAGAATGAGCAAGCTTGTCCGGTTGATCCAGGAAGTAGAGACCATTTTCTGCACTACCACTGCCAATTGTCCTCCTCGTGATAAGGTCCTAAAAAAGACAATGATCAGGAAAAAACGTCACACTACAATTCAAATCCTGGGTAAGACGACTCAAGGATAACAGATTAACAGAAAATTGGGAACATGGAGAACAAAAGATAGAGGTATGGTAGGAGTGACTTGGACTAACCCTTTCCTAGAAATAGAAGAAACAGTACCATCTGCAATTCTAACTTTATCCTGACTTGAAGAGGGCTTATAGGTAGAGAAAAGATCAGAGGAGCTAGACATATGATCTGAGGCACCGGAATCAATAATCCAAGGCAAAGACTTATGACACAGGAAAACACAAGGAGAAGAGGCTAAGTTACTTGAGCGGGCAAAGGACGAGGAAACTGTACTGAGAGCAGTAGAAGACCGGCGGTCCAGCAATTGGCGCAGAGCATCCTCAAGCTCAGCATTAGAAGCTTGGCCAACAAAAGCAGAATTAGAATCAAGTGTATCAATGGCACTAGACTGATGAGCCCGGGAATAGGAGCCACGTCCTCTAGACTGGCCTGACCGACCTCTTTTAGAACCAGACTGATCACCTCGACCCCCGGATGCAGTCCCATAAAGCTTCCAATACGTCTCACGAGTATGCCGCGGCTTCTTACAATAATCACAGAATACAGACTCCTTAGCAGCAGACGGAGGGATGGGAGTCAGGCTGAAGCCATCTCGAGGAGTAGACAGTAATGCTAAGTGGTCAGTAGAGATAGGGGACATCATAGCAGACCGGCGACTCTCCTCATTTTGTACATAGGCAAATGCCTCCTGAAGTGAAGGAAGAGTGTCCATGCCCAGAACTCAACTCCTAACTGGATCATACTCCACATTTAGGCCTGCCAGAAATTTAAAGACCCGTTCCTGTGCGATGAATTTCTTGTACCCGACAGAATCAGCAGGGCAAACAGGTTTATAGTCTTGCAGGTTATCAAGGCGTTTTCAGCCATTGGTGAGGAAGGTGAAATACTGAAGAACAGTTTGCTCCCCCTGAAGTGAGCTCTCAATAGAGTGGCGCAACTTAAATGCCTGTGAGAAATTCCCTTTGTGGGAATAGGTGGCAGCCACAGCATCCCAAACATCCTGGGCAGTCTCCATAGACAAGTAGCCCTCACCAATTTTTGGAACCATCGAATGAATAAGCTAACCTATAATCAAAGAGTTGGTAATCTCCTATTGGTCATAACCCGGGTCAGTGGTACTAGGTGTCTGTATCTGGCCATCAACATACCCCATCTTCCCTCTGCTCTTCAAGAATATAGTCAAACTCTGAGACCATGCTAGATAGTTCTGACCATTAAAATAGAGAGGTGATGATTTTCAGACTAGGGTTAGGGTTCTCAGGCATGGTAATAGGTATAATGGGACTCTCACTCCTAGGTGTTTGAGAAGTAGGGGACACACTGGTGGAATCTACCGTGGATACTATACTACCGAACCTGCAACAAAACTAGTGGCAATCACAAACCCGAAAGGTGGTGGTAAAAGAACAGACACAATGACCACTATAAAGGTATAACAAAATTAAGAAACCATAAAGTTTTTTATTTATTTATTTATTTATTTATTATATATATATATATATATATATATGACATAGAACTGAGGTAAGACCAAGCAAAGATTATACCAGGAAGGGACGAACTGAGAAGATCGACGAACTGACCAAACCAAGGGAGATCGACTGACGATGAAGCTGCGAAAAGAGACGATGGCATCGGAGGAGGAGTCGACTGAGGCAGAGGACCAACCCAGGTCAGTTTCGAACCCTAGAGTAATGGTTGGTGCTAATTTCGACCAACAAGGGTGAGCCGAAACCCTAGACAGGCATCAACCCATCCGAAACTACTTGGGTCTTTGTCGGCATGAGCTGAAGCCCCTCAGGGGGGGTCAGTGTGAGCCGAAGACCCTCCGGTGGTGACTGGGGGCTCCGGTGGTGGCTGGTGGCGCCGATTGGTAATAGGAATAGTATGGGTTAGGTATTAGGGTTTAGCTCTGATACCATGAGGATTGTAGAGAGTAACCAGCTTAGGGTTTGATAAGGATATCATCCCCTATTTATATTAATGAAGATTAAAGTTTGTAAATATTACAAGGAAGCCCGGGGGCATAGAATAATTACAATAACTCAGATAGTAATATGATAATATAATATGCTAACATTATATTCATTGGGGAAAAAGTCAGAAATATGAACCTAATTTGGTTTCGTGTTATAACTCTTGTCAGGTTATCAAACCAAGTGTTGTTGGGGGTTTTGAAAATGCAGCATTGATTGCAAGATGGGCTCAGCAGCAGGGGAAGATGAGTGTTGTTAGTGCTACATTTGAGAGTAGCCTAGGTTTGTCAGCTTATGTCCAGTTCTCATATTATCTTGAGCTGCAAAAGGCAGATATATGTATGGCGATGAATAAGGAACCTTCCCCTTCTATAGCACATGGTCTTGGAACTTACCGCTGGCTTAAAGAAGACATAACTGCTGAATCTCTGAATATTCGATATTTGTCGTAATCCATGCAGTGGCTTCATAGAAGCATCTGTTGATGATGCTGGCTGTCTCTTAGGGAAATTTCAAGTCAACAAGAAGGCCATCCTTCGAAATTTTACTGGGGAAGAAGTTCATAGTTACCAGTTAACAGTCAATTCATATGGTTTCTCCTTTTTCATCAATGTACGAGAGATTGGACCAAGCAATGAAGTAAGTACTGGAATTTTAATTTTTATGTTGTCATATGCTGCTAATATTTTGTGCCCTTCAAAGTCTTTGATCCATTTAATTTGCACAAACAGCTCTAGGGAACTTAATATCTGTGTACTTGCAGATAATTTGGCACATGATTAACTGCAAAAAATGGAAAGCTAATTGTGCATTTTTTTTTTTTTTTCTTTCAATTTCTTGTACATAGTTGGTGCAAAAAATTAGAGGGCTTCCATTAATGTGGGGGGAGTGAGTTACACATTTTGATACGTCATCTTTTGTACTGATACATGAAGAGTTTTGTCTATGTTGTGTGGGTATATGTCCACATTTTGTATATGTAGCAGCTGTAACTGAAAAACTATTTCCCCTTTTTTTCACTAGTTAAAGTGGCTTGCCATTTGCAGCACCTCTGGTTAGACAGACTGAAATTGAGTTAGATGTGGTTATTCTTCATCACTCTTTCTTAATTTGAATGATGCAGAATAATGTACTTGTGTTTCTCCATGGGTTCCTTGGAACTGGTGAAGACTGGATACCCATCATGAAGGCCATCTCAGGATCTGCAAGATGCATTGCAGTTGACCTTCCTGGCCATGGTGGATCAAAGATGCAAAATTATGGCGTTAGGGAAGCATCACAAGAACGAAGTTTATCAATTGAGGTAGTAGCAGATATATTACAGAAGTTGATTCAAAATAGTACTCCTGGAAAAGTTACCCTTGTTGGATACTCCATGGGAGCAAGAATTGCATTGTACATGGCCTTGAGATGCACTTCTAAGGTACATCAAGGATGTAGTGTTTTTTTTTTTTTTTTTTTTTATTTGTTTTTTTTTTTTTTTTTTTTTTTTTTTGAGTGTACTCTGAAAATTTTACTTACGTGCACCAAGGTTGAAGGAGCTGTCATAGTATCTGGAAACCCTGGATTAAAAGATGTGTCGGGGAGAAAGATCCGTAGAGCTAAAGATGACTCAAGGGCGTGCTCCCTTATTACTCATGGCTTAGAACTCTTTCTAGATGACTGGTATGCTGGAGAGCTGTGGAATAGGTAATTTCTGGGTATGCGTTATTAAAATTTGCTTTCACTGTTGGTTTAATTATTTCTTAAGTTACATGATTAAAAACAAATGTATCATAGTTTCTTTCATTGTACAGCTTAAGAGATCATCCCCATTTCAAGCAGATAGTTGCTAGCCGTTTGCAGCAGGTTGACATACACACCCTTGCAAAAGTTCTGTCTGATTCAAGTATCGGGAGGCAACTGTAAGCTTGTCTATCTTTATGAATTATCCTTTTTATTAGAATATTGATTTATCAGTTTACTGACCATTCGATCTATTACGTAATTGCCTTTTTTGTCTTGCACATCACACCTTAAGTTACAAGGTTTCTGAAGTTTTAAAAATTTACAAATTATGATGATTATGTGCTTGGCTTGAATTAATTGGTGCATGAGGGAGCACAATGTTCCTGAAGTGCAAATTTAACCAGTCTCTTGGATACAGGATGTTTATAATAAAATAAAATCATCATTCTATGTCCAATGAATTGTCAAGTTCTGTTAGCTTTGCTATAGAAAGGAACTAATTATGCTTTTATGTTCATGAACATACACCTACTGGAAATAGCTTTTGGCATCTTAAGGGTTCATCTTGTTATTTCATGAGCATCCACTATGGTACTATCTATCAACTCCATATGCTAAAAGCATGATGAAAACCTCCTTTCCTGGTCATTATATACATCACTTTCCCTTGCATCTCGTAGCCTTTTTTTGGGGTCTGCAAGTGCGCATGTGTGTCTGTTAATTCTTGGTTTCTTTTAATGTAGTTTGTAGAGTTATAAAGATTTCAAAAAAAAAGTCTTCCTAAATGAAAGTTATAATCAAAAAGACAAAAAAAAAAACTAAAGGATTTCCAAACATGACTTATTTTAACCATTATAAAACTCAAAAATTGGAATCTGCTATATGAGATCATCCAATCCTTTTAATATATAGTATTGTAAATAGGCTTTTTTTAACAAAGAGTATTTTTATCGCTTTAAGGTCTCAAACTGCAAAACTTTTAAAAAATCTATTGTTTAAGCCATTCAGCCCTAAATATTTGAAACTTAAAATTCCATAATATTTCCTTAATTCCATTACACAAACATGGTTTCTTGAAACATTTTATCAACTTTCTTACGATTCACTAAAACCATTTTAGTTGAGCTTTTCTTCTCTTTGCATGATAGGCCATTGTGGGAAGACTTAAGGCACTGCAAAGTACCTCTTCTGCTTGTGGTCGGGGAGAAAGATGATAAGTTCAAAAGGATTGCTAAGGAAATGTTCCGTGAAGTCGATCATGGTGCAAGGAGCATAGATGACAGAGAGGAGATTTGTGAAATAGTTGAGGTTCCAAGTTGTGGTCATGCTGTTCATCTAGAGAATCCCCTCCCTCTAATTAATGCAATTAGACGGTTTTTGAAGAAGTCAAAAAGAGTTTGATTCCAGAACCAGCATGGTTCTTTATAGATGTTCTCGTTTCATTCTAGAAGAGACAGACATGATATTGAACCGAATCAATTCACATTAATTGGCGACCTGACCTTTGTCAAGTTCATCCACAATGTTTTCTTTCAAAGTTGCATCATTATCCTGTAAGTTGCTGAAGCTTTGTCATTAAGACCGAAGCCAAGTGACCTCATTGAACAGAGAAGGTTTTGCTGTACAAGGTTCAACTCCAACAACACAGGCATTAAGTCTTGTTTCCGTGTAATGCTATTGGCTGTGTAAATATAATTATCTCATAGATCAATCTTGTAGGGTTCAAGATTGAAATATTTGTGTGAATCGACTGTAAGAAACCTTCTCATATTGGATGTTTATGTAATGGATGTCTTATTGCTCACAATTTTCAAGGTTGTAATGTACAATCCAATTACAACCATGTATTTGCAATGCGGTTTGCTTGTGATGATGCGAGAAAATAGGTTCTTCCATCTTTTATTTTTCAATTTTTATTTAGCTGGAATTTGATTTTAGTTGGACCAATGAAGTGTAATATAATTATCTCATAGACCAATCTTGTAGGGTTCAAGATTGAAATATTTGTGTGAATCGACTGTAAGAAACCTTCTCATATTGGATGTTTATGTAATGGATGCCTTATTGCTCACAATTTTCAAGGTTGTAATGTACAATCCAATTACAACCATGTATTTGCAATGCGGTTTGCTTGTGATGATGCGAGAAAATAGGTTCTTCCATCTTTTATTTTTCAATTTTTATTTAGCTGGAATTTGATTTTAGTTGGACCAATGAAGTGTAAAGGCAATCCTCCAACCTGCCAAGTCAAAACTGCCAAAACCATCCAACCAAACTGCTAGTTTTGACCTTGTGCTCACCAGCATATATATATATATACTATGCTAATTGCAAATCTGTTTTGGCAAATTTTCCAACTTCATATATTATGTGTATATGTATGTATTTATGTGAAGCTGCAACCCAGTGGGTGCAAATCAGTGGTTGTGAATCCTCCGGGCTGTGTTTGCCAGTGGATGTGGAGAGGGTCGGGGTTGGTGGCGGGAAGTTGGGGAGGCACTGGAGGAAGGAGATTTAATGTATTTTTTGTGACTGAGATTTAATATTACAAAAGTTAAACGATACAATAATCAAAAGTTGAGGGCATAACAACCATACAATTGTGTCTCAAAATTCTCAATTCCCAAATTGTCACTCTGCTCTTAATGCCCTTTTAGCCACACAATCGTATCTTGAGATTCTCATTATTGTGTTTTGAATATCTCATCACTTCATACAATTCGAAGTGCATCGAATTCCTGATTGTTCAGTCATCAATATCAGCTAATGAAATCATGAAAGATTATTTGTTCACCTACACGACAGGTAGCTGTGAACAATACCGCCTCTTTGATTATTTAAAATAGTGCGGTAGACCCAATTTGAAGTTGTGGACTCTACTATTTTAACCAATTAGAAGCAAGTATATCATTCATTCAATTGCCAACCTCCTTGATTAGTTAAAATAAAGCGGTAGATTCAATTTGGAGTTGTGCACTCTACTATTTGAACCAATTAAAAGTATGTGTATTATTCATTAAATTGCTAGGCGAGTGAACAAATTCATGCTCGAAATCATGGCGCACGCAACGCAACAATCATTTCCTCCAAACGAGAGAAGCTAGCTAGCATCATCTCCCTCGTGATATATTTTTTGAGCTGCAATTTGTGACTGAATATACATCCACATTAGAAAGAAGGTGATTTGATTGCACAAAATTGATGCCATCAACCCAAAACTTGTGGGTAGGACCAGCCACAACACTATTCCTAGTGCTATTGCTGTGGAAGCAGAAGCAAGAACACGACAGCATGTCGCAATTTTCGGATTTCTGTCTCGAAGCAAAATTGTTACTACAGAAGCAGTGAAAGCGAAAGTGAGAGTCAAAGAGAAAATGCATGATAGAAGGAAGGCTTGTCCTTGAAGATGACAGTTGGAACTGGGTTACCCTCTATTTCCTCATATGGCACAAATTGTATAAATCCACAACCTGTTACATATACCACTCCAAAAATCATCTCCTCAATTGGAGGCAGGGTAATAGATGTTTTATGCATATTCTTCATAGAATATGTGTTTGGAATATCGGGGGTGGAACAAGTTTTTGACATTGAGCAATGCACCTTATATAGGATGTTTGAATGCTCCTGTAGAGTCAAGTACACTCCATTGTAATAACGAGAAAAGATAGGGATCATGAAAAAATTTTCATGAAATTGATTATGAAAAATTTATGACCCTTAGATTACCTTGATTAGCGTGTGGTGTTTTATTTTAAGTGTAATCTAAGAATCATAAATCTTTCATGATAATTTTCATGAAAATTTTTTCATGATACGTAACATTGCTCTTGTAATAACCTATTAGTGGATTCCAATTTGATCATCTTTTGTTGAAGTTTAGATGCCTTTCGTTGTCAGATGTCCCCTTCAAAATTTCAACTTAAATAATTACTTTTATTATGGAAAACGACATTTTAAGGAGAAATTAGTAGAAACTTCTTTTTCAAGGACTTAGTCATAAATCCTATTAAAATACTTATGATTTAGTAGGGTTGCTGGGCTTTCCTGGTCTAAATTTGGATTGGAGGGTTCTGTTAGAGTCTGTGGGGGCCGATTTTAATGATCTAAATTTTTTATTTTATTAGACTTCGTGTATATTTCATTTATAGAAAAATTAAGTCAATCTAATATTTATAACCTCTTCATTTTATTGAGTTTGTCTTTAAAAAATTTAACGGTTATTGTGTTTTTAAAAATAGATAATCCATATTTCTTTGATACAAATGCAATAAAATGAATGAGTTACTAATATCTAATTAATTAAATTTTTTTTTTAATGAATGATATACACAAGATCAAAAACATAAACGGTTCAGATTATGAAAACGCGACTCATAGTGAGCCTCACAGGCTCAGACAACGCCTTTCAATTCATAAGATGATTGGAGAGAAACCTATCGTAATTCAATTACTCTTAAATGTTTAAAATTGTATTCTAAGAGATTTTTTTTTTCTTTTAAATTAATTTTTTTTTTATATAACGATTTTACCCTTCTTTCAGTCAACATGTTTGTATGACTTTATTATTTTTTTATAAATGTTTAAAACTTTAAAATTTCATTATTTTTAAAATATACATTCAGTTTTGAGAAAGTTTAAATTCTTTTAAAACTACTAGATAAGATCTATCAAATAAAATCTCAAATGAATATAAAATTATGTAAAATGAAAAAAGATAAAAATTTCACACTTTTTTTTATATTTTTTTATTATAAAATTTGAAATTGTAAAATTTTTTCACTTCTAAAATTTCACAATTTTGAAAATTGTTTTATATGGATATATCAATACTATTATTAAATGAAGGTTTAAATTAGTTTAGTGAAGCATTCTTCTCCTTATGCCATGTGACAACTTTATATATGCTAAAATAAAAAAATTATTATACACAGCTTAAGCAAGTTTTGAATCCAAAACCTTGGATTTCATTAAGAACATACTTAACACTTAAACAATATTCCTAATTTTTTGCTTTTATTATTAGTTATCTAAAACCCGCCAGTATATATATATAGTGTGATTTTTCTAGTAAATGTGAAAATTGTAAAAGCAAATATTCACACTTTTAATTAATAAAATATTATGAATTTTTGAATAGTATGAAAATTAGTTTCATATTATTTTAATTTATTGAAAATATAAATATTTGCACTTTTTAAAAATTCACATTATTATATTTTGAAAGTGTGAATATTCACATTATAATTTTCACAATTATTATGAAAATCATACTATTATAATATTTATGATTTTTATTTTTTGAATCATAAATAACCATAATTAGTGAGATTTTATTTTGTAACTTTAAAACAAAGCATAATTAGTGGGATTAAATTTTGGTAACCTTAATTAATGAGATTTGATTACTATAATTAGGTTTTTTTTTGGGGGGTCCTTTATGACGTAAGATTTTTTGAGTCAATAAAGGGGTTGCTATTAGCATCTAACTTTATTTTTTGAACCCTCCACTTCTTTGAACATTCATCCAACTAAATGAGGCCCCTCTATTTTCTCTTTGAACCCTACCTTAATTATCCTCTCTCTAACCCATTCTCTCAACCCAACAACTGCTAGCTTCGGCCATAACCTCTGCCGCGGGTGCCACTCTCCAGTGATGCTCAACAACACGTCCACCCACCACTGCGACCCTTACAGATGGCCACCCCTAGTAGCTTTGGTCAACCCCAATCCAGAGCCATCATCGCAAACCTCGCTCTTTCTTTCTTTCTCTCTCTCGCCACCACTACTTAGCCACCATCGTCGGTCAATCCTCATCCCAACTTCGGCGATCTTCTCTAACCTATCCTCTCCCATGCCATTGCCGTAATCTTCATCTCTTGTTTTTTCCATCACCGCGACCCTAGCTCTAGGGTTTGTGAGATCTCATGGAGATCTCTAACGAAGATTGTAATCAAACACTCTCAGTCGTATAACCACCGATCTTCGTTTCTTTTTCTTGCAAATCGCTCATTCCTTTCTTCTCTTCCTTTTCACTTTCGGCGAAGAATTTGGGTGGCAACAATGGAAGAAGAATCTAGGTTGCTAGAAGAAGAATCTAGGTTTTGAAAACTAGATATGGGTTTAGAAGAAGAAGAAGAAGAAGAAGAAGAAGAAGAAGAAGAAGAAATTAGGGTTAGGGTTAGGACATTAATGGAGAAGTTACGACGGCAAAGGGTGGCGGAGATCGCGGCAAACCATTTCAACATGACTTTTCTATGGCACTTCGACAACCATTGCAATAACGGCGTTCACTACGGCTAAGCTCTAGCAATGGAGGTTGTCACACCCTGACTTTTATTATTCGAATCCATTACCAAATTCATTATAATAATACCATTTAGTTGAAAACATGAATAGGGATAACTAATAACATTCTCTCACGACAACAATGATGATATAAATAAGACATAGTACAATGTCCTTAGGCTTACATTGAATAACAATAAATAAAACCGAAGGGGTTTACCCTTATACAATACATGGCACACAACCAACAAGTAAAGGGTCCTGTGGCCAACAATTAAAAAACTTCAAGTCATACACGATTTCCTCTAGCCTTGTACCTGAAAACATTTATCAAGGCATGAGATGAGCACTAAGCCCAATAGAGATACCAAAGATCCTAACCAATCACAACATATAGATAAAAATGATCACGAATGCACCATGACATACCATATAAATAGTGTGACATTTAATATCCAAATATACACATATAACTACAATTTTTCTCAAAATATTCCTCTTGACACAATTTAGTATAAAAATTAATTCTTTTCTTTCACATTCCCATCATTACTTCCAAAAGAAAACGTTTTAAAACCTCATCCTTTCTTTGACCAAAACTTCTCACGTTAACATAAAAGAATCTCACTTAAACAACCGTTCTGAAAGTATAACCCCACATGCAAATCCTAATCCCTATCCTGCCTCTCAAGACACCATAAGCATTTACATCCCGACATATATATATACAACTTTCCCTGACCATAGGCCCAAGGATTTTAAAAAAATGACCGGTATGAAGCCGTTAATACATATATACATTCAAACGAGACAACTGAAGTAATGCATACTACCAATTCCATCTCCACCGGTCTACAGCATGGATGGCAGATTCAACAATACCAATGACACATAACACTTTACCGGCCTCACTCGAAAGGAGGTGCTCCTTAGGTCATACTTTACCAGGCGCAAACCGAAAGAGAACAAAGAACCTATCACAATGCGCTACGCTTTGCCGGCTAAGATATGGTGGGAAACGGACCCCCTATTCACACTTTACTGGGTGCAAACCGAAAGGGACGAGAAAACCTCTATTAAGGAGCCACGCTTTGCCAGCTCAACACGGCGGATAACGGACCCCCAAATAACATCACATTAAAGGCATAACAAACTAACCAACATCAATAATACACGGGTGTAATACATATATCTAGTCCAACCATCACAATTTTGACTATTAACAGCTAAATACATTAACCCATTTCTATCAAAATGTGCTCCTCGCACCATCGTTCATGTAACGCCCCCAAAATAATATAATAATTCCAACTCATGACAGAATAAAAACAGAAAAGAAATACTTTCATTCATTAGAGTTCATATTACAAAAGTTAATACATGCGGTATACATTCATAAATATACATCCTGAATCTATAGCATGTAGTACCAGTAAATGATCAATAAAAAAAAAAAAAATGCCCTACGGGCTTATATCATTCCAAGACATTGCTTGGTTACAACAAAAGGGAGTCAAGCTCTGTACATATGTAAAGCCCAAGGCTTGAATAAACATTTAAACACAAAAATAGAGCCTCAGGTTCCTAGGACCTCTCAAGCTACGTCCTTGGAAGAAGCATGTCACCAGTACCTAAAAATGGTTTCCCAAATAGAGTGAGCTAAAACCCATAGAAACAATCTATCACAATATATGATGTTTAACTAAGATATGAGTGTCAAATATATATTAAATATTTATGACAAACGCACATTCTTCATGTGACCATACGGTACCGATATTCATATCTCAATCCGTTCCCATTTATTCATTTCAAGTTAATTCATTTTAATTCAATTCATAGGCCAAGTTTGTAATTCTCTGAATAACCCAACTGAGACTACAACTCAGTGGTTCTCAATCAACATAACTATCATACAAGTACTTCAATCTTGCCATTTTACGGAAATTTCGTCTGCAGGATCGACACCTATGTATACATATGATTTCGGGACTTTTATCCTGAACACTCCGGCCAACTTAATTTTCAATGGAGTCCATCCCCTATCTCCTCCCAAAACATGGAGTACATCTTCTTTCTCCTCCCAACACATTATACATATGCAATGTATTTAAAAACACCGTCATATTCAATGACTATCAATTACACATGTTCAATGCCTTAACATACCATTATATTCAGTGATCCAATTTAAATGATTAGTTTCAATTCACCTAATCCTCATGTAATTTCTACAACAATCATAGTTATCCTCTATCGATAGCCCAATATAGATATTTCTAAACAAATATTCAATCTCAAGACAGGTAATTTATTCAAATTCCCATAGGTGAGTGACTTAGACAAATCCAACAACACTATCCATCTATACTCTCCCCCAATTTCACATTTTCCATGCCAATTTCATTATTTAAACAAAATAATTATTCAAGACATATTAGGGAAAATTTCTCCATTTTTCAAATATTAACCCAAAGGCTAAAATCCACTATTCTAACACAAGATAACCTCATATCCAATACCCCATAATCATTTATGTAACACAACATAGAAGCTCCTATTTTTAATTCGAATCCAAACCCTAGGTTTATTTAACTACTCCCAAAATTTCACAACTTATACATAATAATAAATAACTAGGTTAAAGATCATATTAATGTGTAGAATATCCCTACCTCAAGTGTAGATGCCCAAAGGAGAAGTGGAGAAGCCTCAAAGATGCCCAAACCTAACTTTATTCGGATTAAATAGAAGCCCATAGAATGCTCTATCTTTTTATTAAAGAGAGTAGGGTAGAGAGATACTTAGATCTAGGTGTATTTGTAGAGAAAAGTCAAATTTTAGAGAGAGAGAGAGAGAGCTGGTCTAGGGTTTTTGAGTGAAAAGATAACAAAAAGTGATGTAAAAATGAGCTACTGCGAATTGATATACGTGAGGCTTGTCGAGCGAAAGAATTGTCACTCGAGCAACCGACACAACAAGTGTCCTTGCTCGAGTGCAAAAAGCATCGCTCGAGCGTAGAATACAAATTCCCAGAAGTTTTATAGACAAAAGACCGTCGCTTGAACGCAAGAGTTTTCACTCGAGCGAACAACAACACCCTCCCAGAATATCTGTAGGCCTGATAAAATACTGGAAGATCATAAAGCTCGCTCAAGCGAAGAAGTCAAAATCTAGGCAACATCAATCTAGACCAACTAGCAACCAACCTGTTCCAAACACGCCCAATACATTCTAATACTCAAACTCAAAGAGTGGAAGGAATAAAAGACATGGATAATAATATTAAACCATGAAACCCGAGTTCGGGATGCAACAATAGTCGGGTAAAAACCGAGATCGTTATAGTTCAACAACAGGTTTTCTTTCATTCTTAGAGTGTTTCCAAACACAACCCGAATTACTAAACATCAAAATCATACTATCCGACAACCGTCTCACAATACAAATACATTTATAAGCATTGTAGTTATCTTTTTAACAACATACTCCATAACCCAACAATGGAATGGTCTATTCACAATGTTCATTTACCACTGACAACACATTGTGTTACATCACATAGCCCACCCAACGATAGTGCTCATAGTCTATATCTAGCAACAAGCAATACCATTATCCACCGATGGTCAAGGATAAAACTCTAGATACAAATCACATAAACCAAAATAATAAATACACCCTTAGGTAATTCTAAATTCCCGTTCATTGCAAACTCTCATGTTTTATAAAAAGGTAGTTAATCCCAGTTTGTTTTATAATGATAGAACTCCTCTACTCCAATTCACAACACACGCAACAATAACCAAAATCCACTATCATTAACCCAAAAATCCCAATTTGGTAAACAACCAAAACATAACCCCAATTTCCAATTAACATCAAGCTTTCCTCCAATGTTCTAAAATTTACGAATAGAACACCAAACCCTTCCAAACCTATATCCCAAACATGCTTTTACAATGCACAATGAATAATAAACATAACCCATAAATCCACCAATTAAACCCAAATCAAAGCATATGTTTTTTAACAAAATCAACCATAAATTATGCTTTTAAATATAGTAAAAATACCACAAGTCTATCTATAGCTCGGTATTGAAAAGAAGCTCAAAAATCCCTGCCTCTTGGAGCAAAGAGGAGAAAAGTCGAAAATCCACTAGCGACGAAAACACGATCCGCTCAGATCAAAAGGAAGCCCTTGCAACCCTCTACGTTTTGATCTATAGGACTAGGGGTAAAAAATGGGTGTAACTAGATGAAACCCAAGCTTTTAGGTCCAAGAAACCCTAAAATGGTGAAAAGAGGAAGAGATGAGAGAGAGAAAAGCAAAAACTGATTTTTTCAGCGCACTATGGCCTTATATAAGCAAAGAGGAGAAAAGTCAAAAATCCACCGGCGACGAAAACACGATCCGCTCAGATCAAAAGGAAGCCCTTGCAACCCTCTACGTTTTGATCTATAGGACTAGGGGTAAAAAATGGGTGTAACTAGATGAAACCCAAGCTTTTAGGTCCAAGAAACCCTAAAATGGTGAAAAGAGGAAGAGATGAGAGAGAGAAAAGCAAAAACTGATTTTTTCAGCGCACTATGGCCTTATATAGATGTGCAGTCTGCTCGAGCGCAAGAAGTGACACTTGAGCGTCCAGACACAAAAGTGTGACCGTTCGAGCGCAGGAAGTGTCGCTTGAGCGTAGAATACAAACTCTCAGAAGTTTTATAGACAAGAGACCACCGCTCGAGTACAAGAAGTACCGCTCGAGCGAACACCGTTTAAGCGCAAGAATGGCCGCTCGAGTGAAGAATGACAACTCTTAGTATTTCTGCAGACCTGCAAAAGTGCTGAAAGTTCACAATGACCGCTCGAGGGCAGAAGCAAAATTCTGGGTGACACAGTTTTGAAAAACAGGTTATCAACCTATTCCCAACGTAACCAAGATACTCCTATGACCAAACCCAATCAACAATGAGTAGAAGCAAGACATGAACAACCATAAAAGGCAATGAAACTCAAATCCAAAACATTAATGGGTCGGATTTAGACCATGGTCGCTATAGGTGACAGGACGGTGGATGACTGATGTTGGAGGACGACCGAAGGTGGATGGTCGGCGGAGAGTGAAAAAGAATGTTAGGAATTAGAATTAGGGTTTGGGACATTAGGGTTAGAAGGTTAGGGATAAGGATAGAAATGAAATTTTATATTTGGACAAAATTGAAATTAATAAAAATGAAAGAGTGGGGGGTTCAAAAAAATAAAGTAGGTGCCCATAGTAGCCCTCTTTCAATGAGAGTTGTTGTGGGTATAAATTTCAAATATAGAATTTTTATTTAAAAGCTGCCAGCAAATTTTTTTTGTTATTAATTAAAATGACACCTTCCTTCTAATTGATGATATAGGAAGACTTTTGGGTAGTGTTTGGTTCACTAAAATGAAATTGAAAACTTTGTTAGATTTATTATGAAAGAATTAAAAAAATTATTTTGTTAGATTTATTTATTTTTGTCCTCATAAATTGGTTTTTTCACAACCCTTGTGTAAGAATTTAGGAGCAAAATTCCAGAATTTAACTCATTTAACAAAATAAATTTTTAATTTTTAATTTTTTCAATTTAAATTCTAATATTTTGATTTGTTTTTAATTTAAATTAAACCATCTAACTATTTTCATTAAACAAAATTGATGGAAAAAATAGTATTTTAGTTATTAAAATCAACGAAAAATGATATTTTAGATATTTTATGTACATTTACATTAAGTTTAATGAAAAATATATTTTTTTTTGTCATTTTTACTTAATAAAAGCAGACGAATGATTAGGATTGAAAAAATAATTAGGATTTAAATTAATAAAATTTTAAATTTATTTTGTTAGGGCTTTTTTTTATTTTTTTATTCCAAGAGTATCTTTTGTTCTAATGTACAGAAACTAAAAAAAATAATAAAAAATAATGCAAACATCTTGCCCCGTGAATTATAATTTCTGTAGAGGCGGAAAATGTGTTTTAAAAGGCTTGGCCTCTAGACAAATTAATCGTACCAAAATTTGTTACTGGAACTTATAATTCGGAGACTTGAAAATTGAGATTGGGATTGACTTCCATGGATGAGGGGGTGGCTGTTGTGTCACAAGAGTCGTTGTTCGCTCAATAATTTATTATGGATTTTGTTTTGATAATTTAAATTATTTATTTTTTAAGATTTATTGAGTAGAATATACCTGTAAAAAATTAAATTGATCGGATATCAGTAATTTTTTCATCAAATAACATTTGTATTGAGTTTTATACTTAAAATTATATTTATCATTCTTTTTTATTTTATTTTTATTTTTTATATACAAACATGATTTGATTAAAAATTATTGATATTTGATCAACTTGATTTTTATAGACACATTCGACTCGACGAATCTTAAAAAGTAAATAATTTGAATCATTAAAATAGAGCCCAAAGTGAGCCCTTCTAATTTGCATTATTCACGGAGTCTCATAAGAAATATGATGGTCAAATGGGATGATGTTCATATCTCATCTTCCAATATCCCTCCATGCCTCTCTTGTGGTCCTCGATCCAGATACTCATAGATGATTCGAATCGTCTACCTCGTAGGTCTCACAGTAAATAATATCTTTGCAAAAAATAAATTTTATCAAACAACTATATATAAACACAAGTAGGGGCGGAACCAGGAATTTTGTTCAAGAGGGGCCAATGTATATGCATAGAAATATTGAATTAGTTTTGGTACATTACTAATTGAATATACTTTTCTTATATTAATGTTGCAAAATAAGTATTTCCACGAGAAAATTAAATAAATCTAATAAATAGTTTTTTTAGTTTTGAACTATTGGATCTTAATATACAATCGGTTAAACCAGTGTTTTAAGCGATTTTATTGATTGATATAATCTAGTCAATAAAAAGTGAAAAATACTTAAGATCTCTAAAAAATGCTTAAATTTACCCTCAATGACATTGAAGGTTACATGTTACTTGATTTGTTTAGAAATCAATCAATTAATACCTAACCTCTGTCATGTTATTATGAATAAATTTATGGGTGAAGTTTTAGATTCTCTAGCACTACTCATAAAAAAGTAAACATGCCGTTTGATTTTTTAAATTTTAAAAATAAAAGGAGTTGTAAAATAATTCTTATAAAATTTAAAAATCACCCTATTTTACATTTTATAAATACTCATAAATATAGAAATAATAATAAATTTTCAAACATTAGATGGGGCTAGGGCCCCTGACCCTACATAGTTCCACTCCTGAACATAACAACAAATTTTATTTAGTTTTATAAAATGTGTAAAACTTTTATTGCGAGATCTATGAGTAGACTGTGACACCCCAAAATTTAAGGACATCAAATCAATTTTTTTTTTAATTAAGAACTTCTAATCATTGTTGTCACCAAGTTTGCCATCATCCATTAATTAACGAAACATAAATTAAAAGTTCATAAATTACAACTCCAAAGTAAACTTAAAGTTTGGTCTTAGTACATTTAGGATAGAAAAACACACACACACACACAAACAAAAAAAAAACTAGAGAAAACTAGATAACTTAGGAAAGGGATTCATGGGACTTGGGCACACTTCAAGCTAACCAAGGCTGGACGTCATCTTTCAAGATGTCGGTGTTTCTTTCGGTTTCTTCAATACCTAGAATAAAACGCCAAGACAACGAGGATATCAATGAGCGATGAGCTCAGTAAGATACTACAACTCGAAAATACCCACCCGATAATAATACTTACAAATAATGAATACTGTGTAGTAACAAAGTAACAAGCAACGTTTAATAAAATAAGCATAACATGAATGCTAGCAGTTGAAATAATAATAATAGATAATAAGAACAATGGCAAGCGAAAGCAGTAATTCATCATAAGGAAATACCAACTTTTATTTTGAATTCTCATAGGTTTAGTTTATCAAGTAAGTCTAAATAACTCTCCGCAGAGCACCATTTCTAACTCAACCGCTAAGCAATGGCCACGAGCAATTCTGACTCCCCTTTGGTCAAATATTCAAATGTTACTTGTTGTAACTACCAATGATGCCTACGCACCAGGGTTATGTACCCAAGTCGTGACATCACGGTTTACCCCAAGGGAACAGGCTATGTTGTGACGCTTGCACCACCAACCTTATATCACCTATACCAATAAGAGTCAAAATACCTTCTCGTGCCATGTTGGGGTTCGCAACTCACTCGCGCAAGACCCTAAACCAAGCTCACCCCATCGCTTTTAACTTTTAATACATTGGTTCAAGTTTGTGTTTCTTTACTTCGTCAAATTCACATTTTGATATTGTTGAAAATATACCGCCAATAGATACATACGCGAGTTTTAGTTTGAAAGCCACAGTGACATAAGGTTTATATAACATGACACAATCATGTATGGAAACCAAAATGAATATTACAGAAATGTCTTAGGAGTCATCACAAAATTTCTTAGAATTTCCCACACTTCTTATTTTCAGCGTTGAATTATTGGACTAAAAATAATGAAACTCATACTAAACGAAGTTCAATTATTACAATATTTTAACTGGTGCTAGTTCATTGAGTTAGGAAAATATTTCGAGAGAATTCTAGGTCTAAAAAAGATTTTAAGATGGAGAAATAAAATTTGGAAGAAAAACTAATTTTTGGGACAGTGAACTACAACAACTTCTAGCACAGGTAATCTGTGTTTGAAAAATAAAAAGGGCCGCAAATGATGTCAAAAAGAGGTAAGGTTTTTGCTATATATTTGAGTTGAGAACACATTTACAGAAGAGCTTGAAGACTGAAAACCAATAGAAGATAGTCAAATAAGTTTGCTAAGAAAATTAGACAGAATCTGTCGCATTTTAATAAAATTGCAATTTCTCCTCTTAAACTTCTCCATTTTTAGTAAAATCAGTGCCACATTAAAGATAACTCATATATCTAACTATCCCAAGTGGTCTTGTAGAGAAATAGATTTTGTGGAGAAAATTAGACCTGTTTGAAGTCATTGTTTCTACTGTGTTGGACAAATATTTATTTTGGTAAGGAAATGGTGTCCAATGATTTTATAAAAATTTTAAACATGTATAGAACACCTATACCTACTCCTAGTACAAACAGATTTATAAAAAAAAATTATTTTGAATTTATTAGAGCATTTTTCAACTGATAAAAATCTGAAACAATGCAGAAAATGTAAGTGAAAGTGAACCAACCTTACCTAATTTCACCCTCATGCAAGATTATTTCAAAACAGTGGAGAATATTTAATTATATAAGAAGACAAAATCAGTAGCTAAACCATTTAATCTATGCATGCAAAGAAGGAATAGAAATCATATAGTCATGAAATTCTCATCCTATCAAAATATTAAAATGCATTGAGCTATTCTAATCACATTTGTTATGCATGTATTAATAATGCATGCTCTTGCATATATATATATATATATATACACATATTATATATAACTAGTTAAGAATATCTGAGGAAGGTTAGAGGTAAAGTATTCCTACCTCAAGGGTTTTTACAAACTATCCTCAAGATTAGCTTCCAAATGGTGACCACCAAGCACCCTCTCCGCTCTCTCTTTTTCTTTTCTTTTCTCCTCTTTCTTTTTCCCTTACTCAACCATGTATATCTAAAGATGGCTAAAGATGGGGTTCTTATGTAGGCATTGTGGAAGAGAAATGAGTGTTTAAATTGTATTTGTTTATTTTATTATTTTACTTTATTTTATCTTTAGCAAAATTTCTTATTTGAATTGCCATCTTATAGGCATGCTTGTCCACCTTTGATGAGATTGTGTGTGTTGTTGGAGAAACATGCTCTTATGTATACATGCACAACAAAGCCCCAGGAAAGACCTTGGGAAGAGGCAATCGGCCATTCTCTCAATTTTATTTTATTTTATTTATTATTATTTTTTTATGATTTTGGGTCACTTCAGTATTATAATATTATTTTATGTAACTAAAAGAGTTGAGATTGAACCAATTAATTTTCATGGGTTAATTTTCTTGTGCACAAATTATTAATGTAAAATTTTATACAGAATAATATATATAATTAGATTTGCGTAGTTATAAAAGTGATGACGACGACAACAACAACAACAATAATAATATGAAGATAAAAATTGCATTAATTAAATAATTAAGAGTTAATTATTTCATCACAAAATGTTGTTATGGAATTGAATTATGGATGTCGATTACAAAATTTAAATAACTAAATATAATTACCAAATAATTTAATACATAAAAATAAGGGTTCTCACATCGACAGTTCAGATCATTTGTAAGTGCCTAGGTTAGGGCCCACAAGAATGTATGGAGGGATATAAAGGAATATAGAGAGATGAAGTATGAAATGGAACTCATCCCAGGATGAAAGTTATGTGAATATATCTTGACAATCATATTCTTAAGATTTTATTGATATTGTACCATATTAAATTAAAAAATTCCATAGTTATGTAAAACACTAAAGTCTTCAGGTATGTTTGGTTTGGATTTGTAGAGTGATTTTAGAAAAAATTTTCTAAAAAAATTGTTTGGTTTGTAATTTTTTCAAAACAATTTCCAAAATCATTTTCTTTTTCTTACACATCAATCAATCACTTTTTCTCTCTCCTCTCTCCTTCTCAATCACTTTTTCTCTCACACATATCTACTTAATTACAACAAAATATCAAATTATTTCACACTCCCAAACTCCAAAACTACATTCAGAATACACAACCAAACAAACCAAAAAAATTTCTAAACTCTCTCTCCAAAACAATTTTTAAAAATTACTCTCTCAAAATCAAACCAAAAATTACTCTCTCAACATCAAATTACTCTCTCAAAATCAAACCAAAAATTACTCTCATCTTTTAAAGAACCTCAAAAAAATGAAAATTGAATCAATATTTTAGGAGAAACTGTCAGAATTCTTACACGTTTGGATTTCTTCTCCATACAATATAATAGTGTGATTTTTTGGTAAATATGAAACGAATATTCATACTTTCAATATTATATAGAAAGAATAAAAAGTTTTAAAAACTGTTTCGAACTCAATAAATATTTTTATAATGAGACCACAATGCCCTTTTTATTTTCTTATCATTTTACCTCTTGACGTCACAATTCTTATTTTTTGCACTTTTTCTTTCTTTTTTTTAAAATTTTCTTTTCACCCACTCGTCCATATGAAAGTAGACAACTATTTTTTGTTCATGGTTGTGTTAGTTTTTTCGATTTTTTGATGAAATTTTGATTTGGGTTTGTTAAAATACACTATTAATTTGGTTGAATTTTAGAATTTTTTTTTGGAAAAAAAATAAAAATATATTTTTGATAAAAAAAAATAATAAACACGAATTATTTTTATATAATATTCTCTTTTTGAGAAACAAGTAATTTGAAAATTTTAAAAATATCCTTTTTTGTATTTATTTTATATCAAACTAAATTTTAATTTTTAAAAATCAACCAAATACAAATATTTTGCAACTAGAAAGTTTTATTTTGCAATATAAATATTTTGAGGGGCTCACTGTGTTAGTACCTTAAAAAAAAGGGTAAATTACATTTACCTCCCCTGAGGTTTCTGACAAATACAGGGAGCTCTCCTGTGGTTTGAATAATTACAGTAACCTCCCCTACTTTACCTGACAATATCAAGATTCCCCCCTGCTGTCAAAAATCACTAAACGATGTCAGTTTTTTCTTCAGAAATTACTTTATTGCCCTTCCTTTTAAAAATATTAAAAAATGTTTTTGGATTGGAGGATAAGTTTAGAGTGTTTGGAATAGTATTTTTAGATTTATTTTTTAAGAATATTAAAAAATGTTTTTAAAAAAAATTATTTTTTATTTTAAATATATAATTTTTATTTAAATATTTTATTTTATTTTGTAAATATTTTAATATATTAATATTTTAAATTTTAATATTTTAAACTCAAACTACAATTTGCACACTCAGATCGTACCAAACACATACTCACAAACTCATTCAAAAATCATTTTCAAACCTCGTAAACGCAACGCATTAACTCAACACTCCACACTCACTTTCAAAAACTCTACATTCAAATCGTAACCAAACGGATAACAAAAAATAAATACTTAAAAAATATATTTATAAAATAAAATAAATATTTAAAATTAAAAACTATAATTTAAAATAAAAATAAATAAATCTGTTAAAATTTTTTAATATGTAACAAAATATATTTAAAATAGTTAAAAAAATACAACACATAGATGTATGAAATATAATCGGCACATTAAAATAAAATAAATAAATATTTAAAATACTAATATGTATTCCTAAAAAATAAATTCAAAAATTTCAAAATTTATAACCAAACAATTTTTTTTTGTCAAAACTCATGAAACTCAAAAATACGACGCCACACCTCAAAATCATGAATCTAAAATATTTATAAAAATAAATAAACTTTTTGAATTTTTTTTTCTTTTTAAAATAGAGTTTTTGAAAAAGTTTGGTTTTGAGTTTTGGAAAGAATTTTGAGTTTTGAAAACAAGTTTTGAATTGAGTTTTGAGTAATAAAAACATGTTCCAATTTTTTTTTTTTAGAAACATGTTTGGCTTCTCTTAGAATCAAACAATTCAATTACAAATTTTAAATTTTTTTTAAAAAACCTCATAGTGTTAACCAAAATACACATTCTAATTATAAATTTTCAAAAAATCTTTTGCAAACTCATAGAATCACAATTCAAATAGAAATAATTTCTTGAATTTACTTTTTTAGGGTAAATATTTTAATATTTAAATATTTATTTATTTATTTTAATGTGCATTATATTTCATACATCTATGTGTTGCATTTTTTTTGATATTTTAAATATATTTTTTAAAATATTAAAAAATTTTAAAATTTTTATTTTTATTTAAATATATAGTTTTATTTTAAAGATTTTATTTTATTTTATAAATATATTTTTAAATATTTTATTTTTTGTTATGCGTTTGATTACGATTTGAATGTAGAGTTTTAAAAATAATGTGGGAGTGTCGAGTTATGTGTTTGGTTATGAGGTTTGAAAATAATTTTTGAATTGAGATTTGAGTTATGTGTTTGATTACGATTTGAGTGTGAAATTGTGTTTTGAGTTTAAAAAATATAAAATTAAAATATTAAAATATTTACAAAATAAAATAAAATATTTATAAATAAAAATATAATAGCTTATAAAATAAAAAATAATTTTTTTAAAACGTTTTTTAATATTTTAAAAAAATAAATCCAAAAAACTGTTCCAAAACACTCCAAACCTATCTTCCAATCCAAAAAACATTTTTTAATATTTCAAGGGATGGGCAATAAGGTAATTTCCTAAGGAAAAAAGTACAACCGTTAGTGATTTTTGACAGCAGGGGGAATCTTGATATTGTCAGGATAAGCAGGGGAGTTACTGTAATTATTCAAACCACAGGGGAGGTCCCTGTATTTGTCAGAAATCTCGAGGGGAGGTAAATTAATTTATCCTAAAAAAAAACACTAAGTTATTTAATTTTATATATATTTATTTGTTTATTTTAACACCATAATATTACACTAAATGAGATTACTTTTTGTCCATGTAAGAGCGTTTCCAATGTTTGTCACTGGAGCTAATCATCTTGTTATAATATAACAGTAGTGGTACTTCAATGGTGAAATATACAAGCTGTCCAAATTTGGTAATACAAAGCGTTATGAATAGTATTTTTAGATTTATTTTTTAAGAATATTAAAAAATGTTTTTAAAAAAAATTATTTTTTATTTTAAATATATTATTTTATTTAAATATTTATTATTTATTTGTAATATTTTAATAATTAATATTTTAATTTTAATATTTTAAACTCAAAACACAATTTCACACTCAGATCGTAACCAAACACATAACTCAAAACTCAATTCAAAAATTATTTCAAACCTCGTAACCAAACGCATAACTCAACACTCCACACTACTTTCAAAACTCTACATTCAAATCGTAACCAAACGCATAACAAAAAATAAATACTTAAAAAAAATATATTAAAATAAAATAATATTTAAAATAAAAACTATATATTTAAAATAAAAATAAAAATTTTAAAATTTTTTAATATTTAAAAAATATATTTAAAATATTAAAAAAAATACAACACATAGATGTATGAAATATAATGCACATTAAAATAAATAAATAAATATTTAAAATATAAATATGTATCCTAAAAAAATAAATTCAAAAAATTTCAAAAATTATAACCAAACAAATTTTTTTTTTTCAAAACCATAACTCAAAATACGACGCCACACTCAAATCATGATTCTAAAAATAATTTTAAAAAATAAAATAAACTTTTTTGAAATTTTTTTTCTTTTAAAATAGAGTTTTTGAAAAAGTTTGGTTTTGAGTTTTGGAAAGAATTTTGAGTTTTGAAAAAAGTTTTGAATTGAGTTTTGAGTAATAAAAACATGTTCCAAATTTTTTTTTTAGAACATGTTTGGTTCTCTTTTAGAATCACAATTCCAATTACAAATTTAAATTTTTTTTAAAAACTCATAGTGTTAACCAAATACACAATTCTAATTATAAATTTTCAAAAATCTTTTCAAAACTCATAGAATCACAATTCAAAATAGATTTCTTGAATTTACTTTTTTAGGGTAAATATTTTATATTTAAATATTTATTTATTTATTTTAATGTTGCATTATATTTCATACATCTATGTGTTGCATTTTTTTTGATATTTTAAATATATTTTTAAATATTAAAAAATTTTAAATTTTTATTTTTATT
>NW_021026799.1:551122-576163 GCF_004153795.1 Camellia sinensis
TATAAATATTTTATTTTATTTTATAAATATATTTTTAAATATTTTAATTTTTTTTTGTTATGTGTTTGATTACGATTTGAGTGTGAAATTGTGTTTTGAGTTTAAAATATTAAAATTAAAATATTAAAATATTTACAAAATAAAATAAAATATTTAAATAAAAATTACATATTTAAAATAAAAAATAATTTTTTTAAAAACATTTTTTAATATTTTAAAAAAATAAATCAAAAAATACTGTTTCAAACACTCCAAACCTATCCTCCAATCCAAAAACATTTTTTAATATTTTCAAGGGAAGGGCAATAAGGTAATTTTCTAAGGAAAAAGTAACACCGTTTAGTAATTTTTGACGGCATGGGGGAATCTTGATATTGTCAGGTAAAGCAGGGGAGGTTACTGTAATTATTCAAACCACAGGGGAGGTCCCTGTATTTGTCAGAAATCTCAGGGGAGGTAAATGTAATTTATCCTAAAAAAAAACACTAAGTTATTTAATTTTATATATTTATTTGTTTATTTTTAACACCATAATATTACACATAAATGAGATTACTTTTGTCCACGTAAGAGCGTTTCCAATTGTTTGTCACTGGAGCTATCATTGTTATAATATAACAGTAGTGGTACTTCAATGGTGAATATAACAGCTGTCAAATTTGGTAAATACCAAAGCTTATGTCAAATTTGACACAAACTCTGATAGCTGCCATATTTACTAACTCAGCCAAAACCAACCATTTCCCTCTCTCCCTCCCAGCAAAACAGATAAATTTTTACAAAGCCACCATTTTTGCAGAACCAAACATAGAAATTGGTGTGTTCGAGACGACTAGCCGGACGATCACTAAGACAATTGGGCAGTTGTCTAGAACACACTAGTTTCTGTATTTAATTTTGCCAAAATAGTATCTGATCATTGGAGCACCATTATTATAATTCTATTATTTTCTATAATTCATTGCTAAATGATGGCAATGGTAATACTATCATAGCATTTGCCATTGGAGATGCTCTAAAGAAAAAAAATTAGTTTATCAAAAATGTTAAATTTATTTTCACTTTTGTTTCACATTCCTCGTACAAGTAGAAGTAGAAATTATTTATTACTTTCTTAACATATGCACTAAAGACACTTGTTAATAAGATCCTACTTCTATTTTCTTTTTCTTTTTCTTTTTTTGGGGGTGGCAATGCCGGTAATTATAATGGAAGAATTACATTTATAGGGAGGAAAAAAAAAAAAAAAAAAGAACTGTGAAAAATGGTTGACTTTTGCTTGATGTAGCTGGCCGCCTTCTTGATAGATGGGCATTTCATAAGTTCTTAACTTATTTGCGACCATAAGACCATAATTTTGATTTAAATAAGGCTCGACGAGTCTTAAATAATTTTGACTTAAATAAGGCTTGACAAAAATATAAATATATTATATTTTAGGAGTTAGATTCCTTCTAGTTCATAATTTATAATTTAGATGGCAGAGTGTTATTCGAATATGTAAGATTTATTAGGGTCTTATTTCAATTATTTATTCAGCAATATCTTTGGCATATATTATTTATAAAAAAAATTAAGTTATTTTGATAGTCATAATCTATTTAATTTATCGAATATATATATATATATAATGAACGATAAGTGTATTTTTAAAAATAAATCATTTTTTATGTTTTTAGAGACAAATACAATAAATTAAATAGATTACGATTATCAAACTGACCTAATTTTTGTGTGAATCATATACACAATAAATTAAATAGATTACGATTATCAAACTGACCTAATTTTTGTGTGAATCATATACACAGAAAACTTTACAAAATGAATTGTTCAAATTATCAAACGAAACCTGATATAAATCTCACAAATCTAAATAATATTCTTGAGTATATGTAAGCCCAGTCCTATATTCTATTGTGGTTGGCTACAGGGAACTAATCTTGATTTCTTGGCACAGTTAGCCGGTTTAGATAAACACACCTATCTCTCTGTATATTGTAAAAGTAAGGTTTTAAGAAGAGGCAATGTTTGTTCAAAAAACATAAAAAAAAAAAACAAGAGGCAATGTGAGAGCTTTAAAACCCTCAACTAAATTTGTTGATTTTAAAATTTTCTAAAATTTAAATTAAAATGTGACAATTATCTATTGGTTGTTCAATTAATATGTCATTTCAACAAAATTAAACGAATTCTTGATTTTATTTTATTTTCAAAAAATTAAAAAACAACTATTAGCTGCCCATTCAATAACAAGAAAAAAAAGAGCAAAATTTATTTTACTCCCTTGTGGTTGGGGTTAGAATACTTTACCTTTTATGATTCCAATATAGTTAAAAAATCCTCATATATTTTGGGTTAAAGTGTAGCCGTTAACTATCGACTGGAAATGATTGTAATATCCTCAAATCCCTATACTTTTTTTGTTATCTCTCTCTCTCTCTCTCTCTCTCATACACATAATTTATAATGTCTAATATTAATTATAAATTCTTAATTATTTATTGTAAATCTTAATTTTTTTATTCTAATTTTAAATTAGTTATGTTTTAGATTACAATTAATTCAAAATATTTAATTATTTATTGTAATTCCAAAGTTTTAAATCTAATTTTAATTTAATTATATTTTAGATAAAGTCCTAATTATTGTTTATTTTATATTTTTATTTAATTATATATTAAATCAGTCCTTAATTATGTTTATATTTTAGATTAATTCTTAATTATATTTTAATTTTGGATAAAATGGAAGTAAAATGGTCTTTTTGTTATATTAATTTCATTTTATTTTTTCAGAAACTAAACTCACTATAAAAAATCATGTGTGATATACTTTCCGTTAGTTTGGATGGAAACACTAATGACAATACTTTAGTCCAAAATCACATAGGGCGTCTTGCTTATATTTGAACTACTAAGAGTAAAGTTCTCCCCCTCCAAAAAAGGATGAGATAAAATAAATTTAACTAAAAAAAATAAATGATTAAAAGATGAAGTACGAAATAGGTTTGAAATTTATTTATGCAGTGCAGTCACATTTGCTCGGACATTTTTTTACGGATAACTACATCCCAATGTATACAGAAAAAAATAATTACAAAAACATTAAAAAACTTATAAGTTTAATTATTAATATTGATAATTTTTTTTATTAATCTATAATTATTTTTATAAATTTACACTGGCAACATACTATTTTAGTAGTTTTTTGACTTTTTAACTAAAATATGAGATAAAAAAAAACTTGTATGTTTGAGATGACTTTTTGATTTTTTACGAAAAAAATGCAAAAAGTATAGATAAAGGGGAATTTTAAATTTTTTTTTTTTACTTTTAAGCTAAAATTCTAACTCCCCAAACGAGGCCTTAAGTTAAAATTAAATAGCTTTTCACATACTCATATTTTGGGTATAAATGTTAATAATTAAAATTATATATTTTTTCATTAATATGTAATAATTTTTTAAAGCTACCACTAGAGAGTAATTCCCCCTATAAAAAATGTAATTAACTTTTTAAAAATGATAGAAACCTTTTATTTGGAGTATTCTGGACACATCCGTATGGCCAAAGTTTGTAAATTCCATACCAAAAATTTGTAGATTTTATTTGAAGAGATGAAATGAAAAATATTCTTCGAAGCAAGAGTTGAAGAATACAACAAAGGAGACATCATAGATAGGTGATAGAAGACGTCCCAGATATCGTGGACAAGACAAACAACATGTGGTTGCTCTGTGACATTGGAAATACAGAAGTCAACAAGTGATTGACTATAGTGGACAACAAGTGGTTGTACCACACAACAGACAACAGATAGTTGATCTGCAAGAGAGAAGACGTCAATGAGAGATTGACAACACCGAATAACAGGAGGTTGTTCCGAGAGAGATAGAAGTCAATAGAGGATTGATTATTAAGACCAGACAATGGGTCATAATGAGATCCACGAGCAGATATGAGGCATCATGTCAAGAATCAAGCTTAAGGGAGAGATGTTGAAGTTAAGCTTGAAGATTGCTTAGAATGAAGGAATCCAGCAAATTGAGTTTGAGGGGGGATGGTGGAAATCAAACTCAATTTGAATTTGAAAAAGAAGGTGCCAAAGAATTCCAAATTAAAGAAAAGGAATTCAATTTGGATTTGAAGAAAAGAAGAAGAAGCTAGAAGCTTTTGGAGAATTCATGAAGTTTCATCGATGTGCATTTAGAGACTGCAGGTTGAAGTTGAAGAGGAGTCTCTAGAAGATTGAAGAAGATCCTAGAGGAGTTCAATTTGAATTAGGATAGTTGTTGCTTGTTTTTCTTAGGTTCAAATTGTGTGTTTAGATTATTAGTTTAGCTTATAAATAGATAGGTTGTGAGATTGGTTGAGACAGAGTGAAATAAAATGTAATCTCTAGGAGTGGGAGATACAAAAACTATCTCCAGTTGAGGAAATTGGATTCTAAAAGAGTTTGAAAGTTATAGAAAGTTGCTCTGTTTAGAGCATAAGAGAGATTGATTCTCTGTGGCCAAAAAGGGAGCTCCTTTGGTGTGAGAGGAGTAGCTCAGTGGGAATTGAATGAGAAAGAGTCCTCTTCCATTGTAATCTCTTTGTAATTTTCATTATATATTGAAAATGGTTACTCTCCCGTGGACGTAGGCAGTGAGGCTGAACCACGTTAAATATTCTCTTTTTATCAAATATTGTGTCTATTTATGAATCACAACAAGTGATTTATACCCTTTCTCACTTCCTACAGTGGTATCAAAATTTATAAAGGAAATTGTCATAATTTCCACCAACATTTGGCTCATAACTCTCACCCAAAAAACAAAAAAGCCTTTATTTTTATTTTTATTTTTATTTATTATTTGATTTTGTTCAAAATTTCTTTTATTTAAAAGAACAACACAATAAAAACTACTAATATTGATGATAATAGTGAATTTTGGGGGTTTGGGAAGTCAATTTTAGGCGTTTTTAGGTTAAAATCTATAAAAAGATAAAAGAGACTAAAATAGTCAATAAGACAAAATGTCACATTAAACTCATAATCATTTTACTATTTTTTTTTACAAATATCACATCCAATTACAAAAAAAAATCCAACTCCATTCCTAAACACGCATATTTTAGCTTACTAAAATAGTTAAAAATTAAAATAACCTGCTAAAATAGCCAACTTCCCAAATGGGGCCTTGTTGTGGTGGATTGAAGTTTTAGAGTGAATAAAAAGATGAAGAAAAAATAATTAAAATTTGAAAAAGAAGATGAAGATACTTAAATATGAAGAATACATACAAGTAGTTAGGGCGTACAATGAGAAAAAAAAAATTTATAATAAAATTTAATGTATATTATACTTATTAATAAATTTATATTAGAGTATAATAAAAATTAAAATTTAAAATTTTAGTTAAATGTAGCATTTAGTTGCAAATAGAATGACGCTTGACAATGCCTAGCTGAGCCGGCTGGTGTCCACCCATAGTAGCGCTTCCCAACCAAAGGAATTGGACCATGTTGTTGTGGCATTTTTATTAAGTCAAGATCCCCTTCTTGTAATCCCTCTTTGTATTTTCTACTTGTAGGGTCATTGGGTTCACTTTTAGACCCAATTTTGATAATTTGAACCGTTCATATTTTAAGATTTGTTCAGTATATCATATCTGTAAAAAAATCAAGTTGATCGAATAGCAGAAAGCATGTGTTCGAAAAACTGTTTATTAAATTTAAAAAAAAAATAGTTTTTAGTTCGATTTTCCGAACACATGCTTTCTGATATCCGATCAACTTGATTTTTTACAGGTATAATATATTGAACAAATCTTAAAATATAAACGATTCAGATTATCAAAATTGGGCCTAAAAGTAGACCCAATGGCCATGCAAGTAAGAAATGATACAAGGAATTCCTTGCTCATTTTTATTGGTCTCCAGTAAAGCCAGGTTCTACAAAAGAAACTATGGCCAGCCCAGTTTGAACTCAATACAGAGGGATGTTTGGTTTGTCTTTCAAAATATATTTTTAGAGAAAATTTTTTAGAAATATGTTTGGTTGAAATTTGTTTTAAAAAAGATTTCAAAATTATTTTTCTTTCTATTACACATTAATCAATCATTTTTTTTCTCTTTTCTCTCTCATTTTCAATCACTTTTTCTCTTATATTCATTTATTTAACTACAAAAAAATATCAAATAATCTGAAACTCTAATTCTATTTTCAAAATATACAACCAAACAAAATTTTAAAATTTTTAAACTCTCTTTAAAAAATTATTTTTGAAATAATTTCTCAAAATTCAAACTAAACAAGGCAATGTTCGGCTTTTGGTATAAGAATGGGCCCAAACGGTCCAAACTCAACAGTCTTGGGCACAACTATTTCTTAAAGATGGCAACAGGGTTTTTGCTCTCTTCCTGTATCATATTGGGGAAGGGACAAATTGGAGCAGAGCAGGAGCAGATTGATTTTGTAAGACACTATTTGACATCTCCTATATTATCATACTTTTTTTTTTTTTGTCTTTTTATCTTTTTTATATTACATTACCTCTATATTTTTTCATACATTTTTTCGTAAAAAATCAAAAAATATATTTATTTAAATCACCCTAAACATTCTCTAAGTTTAAGAATTGGAATACTAATAAAATTTAGAAATAATATGATATATTATGAATAATGATTTATAATTAATGAAAGGTTAAAATATATGAAATGAGAAATAAATGACTGAAAATGAATGCCAAGTGTTTTATTTTTTAATCTTATTATTAGGGATGTAAGAAAAATCTATAAAAACCAAACTGATCACTCAAGATCGACTAAAATTCTAGTTATCAATCTGTTTTTTATTTTTATTTTTATTTTTATAATATATGGTATGGTTCGATGTTGAAAATTTTTACACCGAAACAAATCAAATTGACCAAAATCTTATATTTAAATACTTAGCCCTTTTAATTCTTTGAATATTAAAAGATAAGTAATTAATAACACCCATTTTGTATTAAAAGTTGGGAAAGAGGGGATTTACAGAGCAACTTTTACCATTATAATATTCAATTTGATACTAAAGTTTTCCTTTATATAAGTTTGGAAAGAAGTTTTCCCAATTTAAAATTATAGAATAAAGATTAGGAATCCCTTTCCCCATTCCCTTTTGACCCCCTTTCTTTTTTGATTGGTCACTATTTCTTTTTCTTTTTCTTTTTCTTTTTTTTCTCCTCCCCCAATCACCACCCGCCACGTGTGTGTGGGGAGTGGTGGGGGTTGAAGTTTGAGGGGGTCTAAATCACTGCTATAAAATTATATAAAGTTTTTATGGCATCCTTTATAATATCATGTGAATCCCTTCTCTATACCAGATCAATAAAATCAATAAAATCGAATTATAGTATATGCTTTGTTTCGGTTCCTCAATCAACAAAATTGAAATGTTCAATTTGATACTAAAATTTTCCTTAACCCTAACCGAATCAAACCGTTTACCCTCCTACTTATTATAATAAAATTTTAAATTATATATTATATACATAAATATATTTGATAAATATAATCAGAGTAATGGAGCAAAACCCATTCCCGTCCTTATCCCATTTCCACATCGGGGCGCATAAAACCCATGCGGGCTGAGTAAAGGATACGAGGCGAAGTGGGGTAGGACGGGGAAAAATTGTCTATCCCTATTATTTCTTGTGATTTAGAAAGAGCCGAAGAAGGAGATCAATGGTAAAGGGGTATCAATAGCAATGTGTAGACACCCAATTTTTGACCGTTCTCAAGATTTGGTCGTCACCGTTTGAACACTCGGTGATCATCCTTGTTTGTGTTCGTCTTGAGTTCCCGGAGGTCTCGGCTACGCGCCTTGCCTCAGGATCTCTCGACTCGACTGTTTTGTGTTTAATTTTGCACCAAACACTTGTGTTTTGCCTTTGAGGGGCAGGGAGTGGCTTGATGGCCATCCCCACACATCACCGGCCCTGTTTTATTGCCATCGGCCATTGATGATGGCCGACCGGTACTGTTTTGGGTCGATCGGCCTTGTTTCCTTGCCACCGGCCATTGGTGATGGCCGGTCGGCACTATAGATGATCGGTCGGCATTGTGTTTGGTCGGCCGGCCATTGTTTTAATCAATCGGCCACATTTTCTGGCCGAGACCTTTTCTTGAGGAGGTTTGAACCTTTTGAACCCCCTGTTTTAGCTTCTCCAAGAAGCTTGACCCTTTTTAGCTTCTCCAAGAAGCTTGACCCCTTTTTTAGTTTCTTCAAGAAGCTTGAACCCTTCTAAGCTTCCAAGAGAAGCTTGCACCTTTTGCACCTTTTCCTTAAGCTTCTAAGAGAAGCTTGACCTTTTTTAGCTTCTCCAAGAAGCTTGACTCTTTTTTTAGCTTCTCCAAGAAGCTTGAACCCTTCTAAGCTTCCAAGAGAAGCTTGCACCTTTTGCACCTTTTCCTCAAGCTTCTAAGAGAAGCTTGACCCCTTTGGGCCTAGCTTTCCAAGAAGCTTGGCCCTTTTGCTCCAATTTTCTAAGAGAAGCTTGACCCCCCTTGACCCTTTTGCTTAGCTTCCCTTAGAAGCTTCCCTTCATCTTCTCTATAAATAGAGGGCCTCTCCTCCCATTTCAAGGGTTGAAAATCTGATATATATCATATATATATCACTCTCTCTCTTATCTCCCTCTCTCTCTACATTTGTGTGGGTTAGAGGGTGCAAAAGGGTCTAGTTCTTGGCCATTTGAACTACACCTCCTAGCACAACACCTCCATCATCAACCTAAGGAGCTTGGAGGCCATTTTCAGAGACTAAGGGACTGTTTTTTTTTTGGACCAAGAGACTGCTGTCCCCTTTTGGCTACAAAGGTAACTCATTTTTTCTCTTTATTCTCCGTTTTTGCACACACATTTAGCCTGTCTTTCTTGCTGATTTGAGCTTTGTGTATAACATAAAAAAGTTCTGTTTTTTTGTGTTTAAGATACTTTATTAAGGTCACTTTTGTGTTTGGGGTCTTTTACCCCCTCTTAGGCCTTGTTTGGCCCCATTTTATGCTATTTTTGGTGAGTTTCGGGACTACCTTGTTTGGGCCTCCTCACCATTGAAATCTTGAGGGATTTCAGTGGTGAGGATGGTGTCTTAAGGTCCTAAGAAAGAGAGGGCCATCCCCTCTCCTTGTTGTCTTTAAAATGTGCCATTTTAGCCTCATGTGTGAGCACCATTTTTAAATTCATGTTGGCCATGTCTTAAGTGTTATTTGTGCTTATTTTGCCATGATATAGCACTATTTTTACTTGGTTTAGACACACCATGCATGCCTTGCATACTTGTCTTGTAACGCCATGAATTTGCCTTAACATGCTTTTGGCTTTGACCCTTGTTCTAGCATGATTTTGGTCAAGCTTTGTGAAGCTTTTATGCATGTTTTAGTATGCTTTAGCTCTGTTTTCAGTTGCTTTGGTCATGCTCAATATGTTTCGTATGGTCTCTTTGCATTCTAGCTTGTTAGCTTTGGGTGTGTGGGTCACTAGCATGCTTTACTTGGCTTGTTCTCATGATTTGGCATCATTGGAGACCATATTTCAGTCCATGTTCCATGTTTGCATACTTGCATTTTCCATCACTTTCATGCTTTGAAGAGTTGATGGCTTATGCTCCATGTTTAGGCCTTTGTGCATGCATGCTTGTGTGTGTGTTTTCATGCTTTTGTTGCATCATTTTGGCCACTGATTTGGGCCTATTTGAAAGCTGCCCATATTAGTTTAAGACCATCCCTTGCATGTTGTTGCATGTTTGCCTTGCATGCTTGAATGTCCATGTTGCATGCTTGTCTAGGTTGCATTGCATTTGGCATGCTTGTTACCTCAACATGATCATGTTGCATTAGTTTTGCTTGCATGCTTGCATCCCATCTCTCTTGATCAACCATGATAGAGATTGGGGGCCTTATGTGTTTATGTGTATTTCATTTGACATTGAAATTGCACACTTGGCCTCTTTGGCCATCACGCATTGAAATGCGCGATTGGTGGCCCAAGAGTCGAGTACCATACTCTCTTGAGTCTTAAACATGATAGGGAGGTTGGTTGTGCAAACATTTGCTTTGAAATGCATTGCCATGTCTTGTCTGTCCTCTGCTGCTGTCAAACAGGTTTCTGCAGGAATAGATGGTCGGTCGGCCATCTCCAGTGCCGGCCGGCTATCCATATTTGGCCGAGAGCTGCATTTGTGGTCGATGACCACTTCCCCATGGCCGGTGATCATTTCTCTTGGTCGGTGACATCCCACAGTGTTCAGAGAGTGTACCTTGGGATTTGTGCAATTTTCAGAGGTGCAGAGCAATGTAAACAGAGGCAACATGAGCATGGCGTTGGATTTCCGAGCGAAGCTGAGCATGTGTGCATTTGACCCTTTTCTCGAGGTTGTTTTATTATTTTCTTAACTTAATTAATTTTTTTTAATTAGTTAAGTGGTTGTGTAATATTTAAGTAGCTTGTTAGTTAATTAATTTGTATTATTCTTTTGGTCCCTCCGAGAGAGGGCGAATTATGTAATAAGCGTGTGTGTGTGTGATGCATGTCTTCCAACCTCCACTTCTTTCTCCCTTTTACTTACCTGCTTTGATGTTAGTATTAGGACATATTTCAATTAGCATCCTTATGCTATACATGCGTGCATCCATTCATTTGTATTGCATGCACCGGGCTCGGCGCATCTGCATAGTATTTCAAATCTAACTTGAATACATGTTACTTGTTGTATTTCACATGTCATCCTAGGATTAGCCGAGCCTATTCTAGATTGCATTTTGCTTGTGATGCATTAGCCATTTAACATGGACTTGGATCATACGTTTGATTGCTAACATGTTCTTTGTTTTGGCTCGGAGTACGCTGTAAGTATTTATGCTTTAGCATCTCGCATGAGTGAGAATGTTAACATGATAGCATGCTTATCATGTGACTATATGCTTACGTGATATAACTGCCTGAGTGGTTGTGGATGAAGGTTGGATTGTTTGAATTGGGATAATTCATCAAAATCTGTATTTTAGCCTACTCGCTAGTAGCAAAATTCAAACCATTTTCCAAACAAAATGGAAATGCGAAGCTTTGTTCCGACTTAGGCAATTTAGTCTATACTTGTTTTGCTGTGCGCTTCACATAGTAATTCTAGGCTAATAACCGGTATAAGAACGCATAATGTTTTCAAAACAAGATATCGTGGTTAGTAGAGGCCGATCTTCGGATCAGGCGAGAGGGGGTGCTCATAGCTGACCTTCTCCAATCGTACCCAATTTCCCGAGTCGAGGCAATTTTGGTGATGACGGACACGTGGCTTTTGGCACCGAGTCAGGGTTTCCTAAATTTCCCCAAAATAAAGTATTTAGGTGGCGACTCTGTATCTGGAAAAGCAGTCCATGTTTGGCACTTCTTTTCTAAAAATCTATTTTTTCAAAACGATTTGCCGGATTTGGACTCTTTGGTTCAGATTAAGAACCGTGACAATTCGAGTCCAAACTGTAGCATGGGGCCCACGGGCGCGTCTACAGTTTCTGGCGACTCTGCTGAGGAGTTTAGAGAACTTGACTCGAACTCATGATATCCTGTTTTGATCTCACTTATGTGTTTCTTTGTATTGCATGTGCATTGGTACGCCAAGGACACCGTGTTTACCATCTGCTATTCCTTAACGGTTTGTCGGAGGCTTGCCTTGTCAACGCATGACCATAAGGCTGACCGATTGTGGGCTCTGCCAGTATGGGAGCACAAACCTTGATTTTACTGGGGCACCCTTTTTGACCATTCGACCTAGTGCATATTCGGAATCCATAGTGACCATTCCAAACTAGGACAGGTTGCTTACCCGATGTTAGGTTGTTTGAAACCGCTGCGTGCGTAGTGAAACCCTAGCTCCTGACAAAATAGGACAGGGAAACCCTACCCCAACATAGGGGTGTTTTGGCTCTCACTTATCTGTTATGTGCTTTAGAGTTGGCCTCTACAGGGAATGCATGCATCAGTTTGCAAGTTTGGGCATCAGGCCTACATGCACCAGTTCAGTATTTTGGGATTCAATTTACCTGAGGGTATTGGTTTACAGGCAGAATTTTGGGGCAGAATTCAGTAGAGGGCACAGTCATCCTACTATGCTCATATCTATTCCAGAAATTGGGCTGAGATGCTATCTGTTTTTTCTTTTGCTAGGGTAGTCTGGGAACCATAGCTTCAGAAGGCTCCGATATCCCCCAAGGTTTATCGGACTTGTGCTGATAGACTTTGTCAGGTCAGAGATTCAATTCAAGGGCAATCAGTGTTCCTTTGCCAGAGGCAGGGTAAAAGGGCCAGTCAAGCACAGATCACCAGTTCAGCGGTTACCAGATTAGTGGCCTTTATCTACCCAACCAGTGAACAGTCAGGCTGAGGCCTCAGTTTTTATCACAGAGATAGATATACCATTCAGTCAGCCGGAATAGCAGAACATGGCAGGAATGGAGGAAATGATGCGTCAACTCCAAGAGAGCATGAAAACCATGCAGCAAGATGCTGCTCGTCAAGCAGAATTTGACAAACAGTAGGCTGAGATCATGGCTTAACAGGCAGACTTAATTGCCCAGCTGCAGCAGCAAACAGGAGCATCTGCTTCACATCAGGCTCCTCCCCCACCCAGAGTTCCAACACTCAGGGAGACAGCTAATATCCAGGAAGATACGGATATTCCGACAGGGCCAGCTCCACCCCTGGTTCTACCCCAGCTATCTAAAACACCCACAAACCTACCATACTCCCCCTTTGAGTTCGAGACGGACCCCACAGCATTGAAAGTGAGCAAGCTTGAGAAATTGTTCAAGAAGTCTCAGGGGGCCCACTCCATTCCTGACATTGAAGATAGGTATACAGACTCGGTTGTGACGCTGCCGGACAGATTTAAGATGTCGCACATCGACCGATTTGATGGATCTGGGGATCCCATGGTGCATCTTCGGTTATTTTCGGACATACTAAGGCCGATGGGCCTCACCAGATTACAGAAGCTTTCTTTATTCGGCTGGACCCTGTCGGGTGCAGCGGCCATCTGGTATGCGAAATTGGAGAACTCTGTGAAACAGAATTGGGAAGAGATGGTTGAGGCCTTCAGTGATCAATACTCCTACAACACACAAATTGAGGTCACGACTCGTGATCTTGAAGTCACCCGCCAAGAGCCAAAGGAAGGTTTCTCAGAGTTCGTGACGAGATGGAGAGCAAAGGCCTCAATGATGACTACAGGGCCTTCCGACAAAGACCAGATAAGGATGGTTGTGCGTAACCTCCAACCCAGGTCGATACAAAAAATGATCGTCCTCCCATTTCCCATCTTTTCAAATTTACATGAGATGGGGGTACAGATCGAGGATGCCTTGAAGCAGGGTTTGATTGATAATGACATGGAGCAGCCCAAGAGGGCATCCAACCGCAGTTCGAATGCGACCACCAGTGGTGATGCAGCTGCAAGATCTTTTGAAGTTGGAATAGTCACCACCACTCCCAAAACAGCCACCCCCTTTGTTGGTATATCCAATCCAAACCCCCGAACCTCAGACTATCTACCCCGGGGCAAGAGGATTTTCGCCCCGCTTTATATGCCTTTGTCTAAAGCTCTGGGGGTCCTACTCAGGAAAGGACATCTGAAAACCGTTAGAACAACGACCTCTACTCGATCCTCTCCCTCCAAAGCATGACCCGACTAAGTACTGTGCTTTTCATCAACAAACTGGTCATGACACCGACAGTTGCGTCCGTCTTCGCCACGAGATACAGAATTTGATTGACAACAGGGTCATCCCCGCACTAGGCCCTGCAAAGTCTATCGACACTTGATCAGTGAACTTGTGGGGGATAATGTGATGTGACCAGGGGATGAACCACCTACGAGCGGCACTCAGTTTACTCCAAATGTGGCGTATGGCACGCACTGTTTTGAGTATTTGTGAATGCTGGTTTTTGTACTTTCTGGCTCGAGTATTGAGTCAGTTTTGTTATGTCGTTTAGAGTCTGTCTTGTTGTATAGAGTCAGCCTTTTCATACTGAATCAGTTGGGTCTGTCTGGTTGTATCGAGTCAGTCCTTTTTTGTCGGAGTCGAGTGATTCCAGGGATGTTACCTCGGATGTCACTATTTTGTTTTGTGTTTGTCTCTTTGCTTTCTTTTTGAGTCTGTTTCTGCCGTGGAGCCAGTTGCAACTGGGAAATCTGAATGAAACAGCTGTGGCTGTCATGTTTTGTACTTTTTGCTGCTTTGAGCCAGTTGTGCCAACAGATCTGAATGAAAAAGCAGTAATTCTCATACTCTTGTGTTTGCTTCTATCGTACGCCAGTTGTGCCAGAAATTCTAAATGAGATGGCGGTATTTGACTAGAAACTGTGTCTTTTCTGTGCCTTGAATTCATTGCATCGACCTAAGTTTTCCAAAACTTTTTTCGAAACATTGTGATAAAAACGAAGAGGAAGGAATTTCTCGGGTTTTGCAAAATTTGATCAATTGAGAGAGAGAGAGGCGTGCTAAGCCCTTAATGATTGAGATCATGCTTGTTAGTGTGAGTACTGGAAAGGATCCTAGCTTGATCCAGATCGGTCCTACACTGTCTTCAGTGCGAGCGATTTGTCGCTTTCTTAAAAGATTTCAAAAAATGTTTTGCGCGGTCCTGCGAAGACCTATGTGGAATCGCTCTTGAGATTGTGCAACCTAGGATCGCTGTCAGCCTCGAGACTTAACCCCTTGCTTTCAAACCTTGGACTTAAATTCAGAATGGTCAATGGTCAACCATCAAAGGAGGCCTGTGTGGCCATATTTGAAGCAGCGCTCGAACTAAGGGCAAGAAAAGTCAGATCAAGAAGACCAGATGTCATCAAAAGAAGCTTGCAAAGCTAGATCAGAAGCACCCTTGGAACTAGGGGCAAAGAATTTCAAATGTGCTCGAAGAGCCGAAGATGGATCATTCCACAAATCACGGACATTCCGATGGGGCTAGCTCCGCCCCCAATCTTACCCTAATTATCCAAAACACCCACCAACCTGCCGGATTCTCCCTTTGAGTCCGAGGTGGATTCCACAGCATTGAAGGTGAGCCAGCTTGAAAAACTGTTCAAGAAATCTCAGGGCGTCAAGTCCATCCCGGACATTGAGGATGGATATACTGATGCGGTCGTGACGCTGTATACTTTTACCCTTTGAGAGGCTCGCTGGGCCGAAAACCCGAAAGGGCGACCCAGGCAAAAGTTAGAGCAAGGAAAAAAGAAGAAAAAGAACAAAAAAAAAAAGAAAAGAAATAAAATGCAAAGAATGAAAAAGAAAAGATGAAAAAAAAATGAATGAAAAGAATTGAAAAAAAGAAAAAGAAAAACAAAGCTCGCAAGGTTGAAAACCCGGAAGGGCGGCCTTGGCAAAAGTTAGAGCGTAAAAGGTGAGGGTCAATACACGAGGGAACCTAAACCCGAACTACGTAAGGCTTGATTCCCATGTTTGGGATACGTAGGCAACTTCATTCTGAAGTCCAACTACAAACACTTCCAAATCAATTGTGTCCATGTAATGGTTTTGATCATCTTTGCCTTCTCTGTATCCGAGAGTTTGGTTGTGACCTTCACTGTGAAGACTGATTACAACGCGCTGTGGTATTATCCAAACAAAGGGCAACTTTCCGTTGCCAAGGCGCTGCGGTGCTATTCAAACAAGGGGCAACTTTTCGTTGCCATGCAGCTCTCCTCAAACAAGGGGCAATTTTCCTTGGGATCTAAGGTTGTGCATCTCAAGAGTAAGTTTCGTGCCCGTTGAGCAGTGGCTGTTTGCAAAAATAATTTTTGAGAATTTTTACTGAGGTTGACTGATCTCTCAAAAATTATTCCATATTTTCCAAAACTGGACCATTTCTTGGACCTAAAAAGGGAAAATTTTCAGTGCTCATAGCCTGACTTGCATAATTTTAAATCAGAAAATCGAACAAGCATGTTAATCTAACTCTCATGTTGGTCAAAATTGTTTTAATAGAAAGTCAAAAAACAAAAAATGATCAAAATGATGAACTAGGGGCACAGTTGAGTCAGGTGTTCTGTTTTTTCCCCTTTATCAATGCACTTGCCAGAAAGGGCACCCTATTCGCCAAGAAGGGCACAGCGGAAGCTAACAAAGAAAGCTCTCATATCCTCCGAGCAGTGAGGCATCAAGTCAAGTGCGAAGCACGAACTGGAATGGGGCAAGATATTCCATTCCCTCATCTGGATAGATCTAATCACGTCCAAACTCCCCAGCAAAGCATTGTCAACCGATGTCAGCTGCAGATTTGCTACACACCCAGTTGTGGCGCAACCCCTCTGTGGGAAAGTTCACTGCTGTGCGTAGAAGAAAAAGAATCTAGCAAAATGCTAGGGGCAAGAACCCGCAACTTCTTGTTTATCCACCAACTACCCAGGGGAGGGATAAAAAATGAGAGATTGAAGAATAGAGAGATGTGCGCTGAGAGAAAAAGTGAGAAAAGGATTTTTTCAGAAAAACAGAGCCTGAAGGCCGAGTGATGTGAGAATCACAAATGAGAAAGGGTGGGAAACACTACCAGAAACTGGCTCCTCGCGAACTGAGAGGTCTCTCGTCTTTGTAACATATCTGTGTATCGTGTCTTTTGTATTGTCTCGATTCTTGTTTTGAGTCGTTTCGAGTGTTTCTCGATGTGTTTAGGTTGTTTACCCTTTGTTTTCCATTTTTGAGTCGTTTTGGCTGTGGTCAGTTGTAGGCTCAATACCCGGTTGAGAACTCATTCTCAATTTCAAAAATGAATCGTTTTGTGCTCAGAGTGCTGTGCCATTATCCACATTTGTACAAAACAAGATTTGTTCTTTCATAAAAACCACAGGGTTCAACCCAGGTCATGTGAGAACAGTAAAACCAGGACCTATCTGAAGCTATATAGGTTCCAGACTGCAAAGTAAAAGAAAAGAGGGAAAATCGGAGCATCTGAGTTTGTTTCAAATTCCGTGATTGTATTCCGGATGTACCTTTTCAACCCTTGTCAATGCCACCGAAGTATGAGTGCGCCTCTACCTCAAGTGTAAGCCTGCTTCAAGTCAGAATCGCAATTAAAGCAACTGCAGATGTTATCTCTCGCCAATATAGACAGGGTGTCCCCTTTTGAGCAGAGCGTGTTGCCAAGTCCTCTGAGAGGTAAATCGGAGGCGCCAGAGTACATGATTAATGCCCCCATACTTGCATAGAAAATGCATTTTATCGCACTTCTCTTGCGCACCTTACCTGTACTTGTTAGTGCATTGCATCGCACTGTTTTGTGCATTTAATTTACATCGCACTGCCTTGTAAACCTGTATTGCATTGTTATGCACCTCTTCACTTGCGTAGTCATGCATTCCACTCGCATTGTTATGCACCCTTTCAATTCCATTGTTGTGCACGCTCTCTTTTCCGAAATACCGGGATACGTCCCTATGTTTCTCCTTCTTTCCAAAACACCGAGATACGTCCCTATGTTTCTCCTTCTTTCTGAAACACCGAGATACGTCCCTACGTTTCTTCTCCCTTTCTGAAACACCGAGATATGTCCCTATGTTTCTGTCTCTTTCCAAAACACCGGGATACGTCCCTATGTTTCTCCTTTATTCCGAAACACCGGGATACGTCCCTATGTTTCTCCTTCCTCCCGAAACACCGGGATACGTCCCTATGTTTCTCCTCCATTCCGAAACATCGGGATACGTCCCTATGTTGCTCCTTCATTCCGAAACACCGGGATATGTCCCTATGTTTCTCCTTCCTTCCGAAACACCGGGATACGTCCCTATGTTTCTCCTCCATTCCGAAACACTAAGATATGTCCCTATGTTTCTCCTTCATTCCGAAACACCGGGATACGTCCCTATGTTTCCCCTTCTCTTCCAAAACACCAAGATACGTCCCCATGTTTTCCTTTATCTTTTCGAAACACCGGGATACGTCCCTATGTTTCTCCTTTTTCGAAACACCGGGATACGTCCCTATGTTTCTCCTTCTCTCCGAAACATTGGGATATGTCCCTATGTTTCTCCTTCTCTTTCCGAAACACCGGGATACGTCCCCATGTTTCTCTCTCTTTCCTAAACACTGGGATACGTCCCTATGTTTCTCCCTCCTTGGTTAAGAGCATTTGGAATACGTTCCAATACTTATACCTTCCTGAAACACCGGGATACGTCCCTATGTTTCTCCCTCTTTGGTTAAGAGCATTTGGAATACATTCCAATGCTTATACCTTTCCGAAACACCGGGATACGTCCCTATGTTTCTTGCATGATCATAAGTTATGCTCGGCTTTGTGCATTGTCTTGCATTTTGCCCCCTGCCTTCGGGCGCATATCTTTATCTGTAGCTTGCATGCTTTGTCTAAGTCTTCGGCCTTGTCAAAAATGGGTTGTCTCTGGGCTTTGACACTCACTCCCGTCATTCATATGACTTTCGAGTTCTGTCAAAGAGGGACAACTGTAGACACCCCATTTTTGACCGTCCTCAAGACTTGAACGTCACCGTTTGAACACTCGGTGATCATCCTTGTTTGTGTTTGTCTTGAGTTCTCGGAGGTCTCGGCTACTCGCCTTGCCTCAGGATCTCTCGACTCGACTATTTTGTGTTTAGTTTTGTACCAAACACTTGTGTTTTGCTTTGGAGGGCAGGGAATGGCTTGTTGGCCATCCCCACACTCCACCGGCCATGGATTGAGGCCACCGGCTGTGTTTTGTTGCCATCGGCCAAATGTTTGGCCGACCGGCACTCTAGATGGTCGACCGGCCATCTATTTTGGTCAAATTGCATTTTTGGCTGGCCGACCACTGTTCATCTGCTTTTGCATATATTTTTATGCCAGCTGTGCTAGCTGGCATACACTTTGCTCCCCGTGTATGGAGGGATCTCCCTCTTGACTAGCTTGTTTGGAAAGCTTTACAAGAGGGATTGTCTATAAGAGGGAGCCTCTTCTCCCTCCATTAGGGTTAGAAAAAAAAGCTCCAGAGGTCTGGTTTTTAGGGTTAAAAATGTGTGTCTATTCTATCTCTATACCTCTCTCCCTTGTGAGTTAAGTGTGTGTTTGTCCTTATTATTGCACACAAACACCAACCATTACACCTTTCCTTAGTTGCTGAGGCATTAGAGGGTTGATCTTGGCCGGTGGGCACTATAGATGGTCGGTCGGCACTATAGATGGTCGGTCGGCATTGTGTTTGGTCGGCCAGCCATTGTTTTGATCAATCGGCCACGTTTTCAGGTCGAGACCTTTTCTTGAGGAGGTTTAAACCTTTTGAACCCTCTGTTTTAGCTTCTCCAAGAAACTTGACCCTTTTTAGCTTCTCCAAGAAGCTTGACCCTTTTTTTAGCTTCTCCAAGAAGTTTGAACCCTTCTAAGCTTCCAAGAGAAGCTTGCACCTTTTGCACCTTTTCCTCAAGCTTCTAAGAGAAGCTTGACCCTTTTTAGCTTCTCCAAGAAGCTTGACCCCCTTTTTTTAGCTTCTCCAAAAAGCTTGAACCCTTCTAAGCTTCCAATAGAAGCTTGCACCTTTTGCACCTTTTCCTCAAGCTTCTAAGAGAAGCTTGACCCCTTTGCCTAGCTTCTCCAAGAAGCTTAGCCCTTTTGCTCCAAGCTTCTAAGAGAAGCTTGACCCCCCTTGACTCTTTTGCTTAGCTTCCCTTAGAAGCTTCAAGCCTTCATCTTCTCTATAAATAGAGGGCCTCTATAACTAGAGGGCCTCTCTCGAAAATCTGATATATATCATATATATATCACTCTCTCTCTATATCTCCCTCTCTCTTTACATTTGTGTGGGTTAGAGGGTGCAAATGGGTCTAGTTCTTAGCCATATGAACTACACCTCCTAGCACAACACCTCCATCATCAACCTAAGGAGCTTGGAGGCCATTTTCAGAGACTAAGGGACTGTTTTTTTGGACCAAGAGGCTGATGTCCCCTTTTGGCTACAAAGGTTACTCATTTTCCTTCTTTATTCCCCGTTTTTGCACACACTTTTAGCCTGTCTTTCTTGCTGATTTGAGCTTTGTGTATAACATAAAAAAGTTCTGTTTTTTGTGTTTAAGATACTTCATTAAGGACACTTTTGTGTTTGGGGTCGTTTACCCCCTCTTAGGCCTTGTTTGGCCCCATTTTGTGCTATTTTTGGTGAGTTTCGGGACCACCTTGTTTGGGCCTCCTCACCACTGAAATCTTGAGGGATTTCAGTGGTGAGGATGGTGTCTTAAGGTCCTAAGAAGGCGAGGGCCATCCCCTCTCCTTGTTGTCTTCAAAATGTGATTCTTAAATGAAAAAGTGAAAATAGAAAAAAAGAGATGAAAAAGTGATTCTTAAAATAGAAAATGAATTTTTTAAAAATATTTTAGGGTAAAATTTAAGTAAACTGTTGGGGATGCACTTAGTACACTTTTTGATTTTTTGGCTAAAAAAATTGAGAAAAAAGGAGACGTATATTTAGGATAATTTTTTGACTTTTTACGAAAAGATATGTAATAAAATATTATAGGTGAATCAAAATGACCATTCTACCTTTGTTGACTTTTTGACTTTTGGATATTTGAATTCAAAGGACAAAATAATAATTTTGTCCTCTAAGCTTCTCCCACAAGCTTCCCCCAAATAGTATGGACTTTTTGATTTTTTTAATAATTTTTTTTGACTTTTTAGCTTTTGTAGGTTATCCCAAACATCTACTTAGTATAGTATTAAAAGTATTATTTATTTTAACTTTTACCTCTCTTAGAGCATCTCCAATGGTTTGCCATTGCTATAATATAGCAGCTCCGTTCAAAAATGATGCTCCAATGATTGAATATAGCAGCTGCCAAATTTGAGAAATGCCAAAGCTTGTGTCAAATTTGACACAAGCTTTGGCAGCTGCTATTTGTGCAAACTCAGCCTAAAATAACTGTTTCCCTCCATCCCTCACAGCAATTGTTTCACCATTTGTTCATCAGAATTCACCAAATTATTTTTGAATATTTTTTTTTTAAATCAACAAAATCAACAAATGAATCAATAAATCACAGAATCAATAAAATTCAACAAAATCAACAAATTGTGAAATCAAATGAATTAACAAAATGGTCTGTGAATGAATCTCAAAATCATTTTGAATGAACCAATCTCAAAATCATTGTGAATGAATCTCAGAATCATTTTTTTTACAGAATCAACAAAATCAATAAATCACTCTCAAAATTCATCAATAAATCTCAACAAATGAATCTCAACAAGAAAAGGGAACAAAAAGTACCTCAATCGATCTGTGAATGAACCGATCTTGTTGTCCTTGGTTTAGAATTGATATGGAAGGTTATCGATCTTCAAATCGGTCTGGTGGTCCTCATTTCGAGCTTCAAATCTGGTGGTTCTCTTAGCTCTCTCTCTCTCCACCGCCACAACCGTGGACTCCAACATTGACTCCTTTCTCATCTCCAATCGATCCTCAATCGGTCCCTCTCTCATCCCCAATCGCCTCTCCGAAACCCCCAAACACCAAGAGAGAAAAGAGAAAGAAGAGAGAAGTGAGATAGGGTTTGATGGATGAGATACGTTTGATAATTAGAATGAGGAATATAGAGAGAGAAGAGAGCGAGAGAGTGATGGACTGATGTTTTGATAAGAGAGAGAATAGAGATATGTTTTGATAAGGCCTCATCTCAGTCGTTGGATGTTTATAATCCAATGGTGATGGTATTGTTTGGGAATGTGTAGATAAAATATATTTATTCAAATGAGTCATGCTAGGGAGCTCGAATCTGAGCTCCCCGAATCCCCCTAATCCCAGAAACGATGTCGTTTTTCATTTTTTTTTTTTCTGGTTCAATCAGAAACGAAGAAGATGAAGAAGGAAGAAGGAGAAGAGAAGGAAGGAGGAGGAGGAGGAGGAGGAGGAGGAGAAGGAGGGAGGAGGACTGGAGGGGGCCCTAATTACAAGGGGAGGAGGAGGCGGAGGCGAGGCAGAGGCAGGGGCTGCCGGAGACGACGATCGGGCTGCGGAGACGACGATCGGGCAGAGGCGGGGGCTGCCGGAGACGACGATCGGGCTGCGGAGACGACGATCGGGCAGAGGCGGGGGCTGCCGGAGACGACGATCGGGCTGCGGAGACGACGATCGGGCAGAGGCGGGGGCTGCCGGAGACGACGATCGGGCTGCGGAGACGACGATCGGGCAGAGGCGGGGGCTGCCGGAGACGACGATCGGGCTGCGGAGACGACGATCGGGCAGAGGCGGGGGCTGCCGGAGACGACGATCGGGCTGCGGAGACGACGATCGGGCAGAGGCGGGGGCTGCCGGAGACGACGATCGGGCTGCGGAGACGACGATCGGGCAGAGGCGGGGGCTGCCGGAGACGACGATCGGGCTGCGGAGACGACGATCGGGCAGAGGCGGGGGCTGCCGGAGACGACGATCGGGCTGCGGAGACGACGATCGGGCAGAGGCGGGGGCTGCCGGAGACGACGATCGGGCTGCGGAGACGACGATCGGGCAGAGGCGGGGGCTGCCGGAGACGACGATCGGGCTGCGGAGACGACGATCGGGCAGAGGCGGGGGCTGCCGGAGACGACGATCGGGCTGCGGAGACGACGATCGGGCAGAGGCGGGGGCTGCCGGAGACGACGATCGGGCTGCGGAGACGACGATCGGGCAGAGGCGGGGGCTGCCGGAGACGACGATCGGGCTGCGGAGACGACGATCGGGCAGAGGCGGGGGCTGCCGGAGACGACGATCGGGCTGCGGAGACGACGATCGGGCAGAGGCGGGGGCTGCCGGAGACGACGATCGGGCTGCGGAGACGACGATCGGGCAGAGGCGGGGGCTGCCGGAGACGACGATCGGGCTGCGGAGACGACGATCGGGCAGAGGCGGGGGCTGCCGGAGACGACGATCGGGCGAGGCGATGCCGGGTGACGCTGCGATGAGCTGTTGCGAGGACGCCGGGCGACGATCGGGCGGCGACTGCGAGCCCTCTTCCCCTCTCTCTCTCTCTCTCTCCCTCCCTTTCTAATAATATGTTAAAAGGGATTATTTAATATTAGGGAAAATTTTATCCCTTATGGTTTGGGCCATGTGTGATTTATCCCTTAACGTTTGGAAATGACTACATAACTCCCAAGTGGTTTGTGAACTGAAGTATACCGTTAAACATTTCATCTAATTTACACAGTAAGGGTGAAGCAGATATAAGAGAATTATATGTTCATTTTCAAAGTTTAAGGGGATAATAGGAGTTAAAGTGCACTTTGCCTTTCAAACAAATGATAAAAACATAAGAGTATTTTAAACTTTTTTATTAAATTATTAACGGGCTTAACAGTATACTTCAGTTCACAAATCATAATAGGATTATGTGATCATTTTCAAATATTATGGAGATAAATCACACATGACCTAAACCACAGGAAGTAAAGTAAAATTTGTCCAAAATTAAAAATGAAACGACTAAAGTGAGATTTAGTAAAAATGTAAGAACTAAAGCTGCGAATTTAGTGAAAGTAAAAGACAAACAATAGGGATACTTAATGAGACAAAAGAAATATATTAGCCTTAAAATGTAGATAAATATAATGATAATATTGTAATTTGACATAAAATGTAAGAAGTTGACTATTACAATTAAAAGTAAAATTACTGCGAAAGGTATAAGTGTATTAAGTGTAATTAACCCCTGTTATATGAATAAAAAAATAAATTATCATGTATTTACATTGAAATGTATATATATGTTTTCTTATTTATTCAAGTGTTTTTGTATTATTGTATTTAATTTTATTCATATAATCTTACTAAAATGATGATTAATATAATCTTATTGTTAAAGAAAATAAGTACTAAAAGGAAATACATTTAATAAAAATTAATAAGACATCCTCAATATTTGACTTAAATACATTTTGCATAGGGTTGGATTTCTCTCATATTGAGATCTCAACATGAACTTGAGAGGTCTATAAAATCCACCACGGGTCCAGTTTTTATAATTTGAATAGTTAATTTTGCAGGGCTATTAGTGTATATTATCTATGAAAAAAATTTAATTCAATCAAATAATCGTAACTTTCATTTTGTTGCATTTTTCTCTAAAAAAATTGACGACAAATATATATTTGAAATAAATCATCAATTTTTTTAGAGGCAAATGCAATAAAATGAAAAAATTACGATTATATACATGACGTAATTTTTTTTTATAGATGACATATTGAAAACTCTACAAAATAAATGGTTCAGATAATTGAAACAAGACTTGTAATACACTGTATAGGCCACTCAAATTGTCTCATGTTGAGATGAGAAACCCAATCCTAAATAAAAGGAAAATTTTAATATACACCATTTTAAAAAAGATGTGTCATATGTACTCTTAATTGTACAATTTTTTTTGTAGTTATAATTAATTTTATTTTTTAATTATAACTCATAAATTTTTTAATTATGACATTTTTTTTAATTATGACTCCGAAATTTGAAATTACACTGTGGGCGGACATTGTGCACATAGTGTTGGGAGTGTTTGACAAGTTGGATTTTAACTTATTTTTAACTAAAATTCACAAAAGTATAAAATAGATTAAAATAGTTAATACGATAATATATTATATTAAATTTATAATAATTTCACTTTTTTATCATAAATATCACATATAATTATAAAAAAAATTAACTAAATTCTTAAACACAAAAAATTTAATTTATTAAAATAATCAAAAATTAAAACAACCAACTAAAAACGTCCCAAACACCCACCCAGGTTTTGTCGCTCTATATTTGTGTGAGAAAGGGAAAGCATAGGAAATGCCGAAGGAAGAAGAAACACTTCTTGTCATCAGCTCACAGCTTTCTCCTTCTTACTTTCTCTGTCTTTCCCTCTCTTCCCTTCAAAAACCCTGCTTTCTCTCTCTCTAGATCTGTACTCTCTCTCTCTCTCTCTCTCTCTCTCTAAGATGGAGCCTCTCTTGCTTTGTTGTTCTTATCTGGTAAGAAAACTCTCTCTCTCTCTCTCTCTCTCTCTCTCTCTAA
>NW_021026799.1:580808-639394 GCF_004153795.1 Camellia sinensis
TTTTTGTTTTTGTTTTTGTTTTTGTTTTTGTTTTTGTTTTTGTTTTTGTTTTTGTTTTTGTTTTTGTTTTTGTTTTTGTTTTTGTTTTTGTTTTTGTTTTTGTTTTTGTTTTTGTTTTTGTTTTTGTTTTTGTTTTTGTTTTTGTTTTTGTTTTTGTTTTTGTTTTTGTTTTTGTTTTTGTTTTTGTTTTTGTTTTTGTTTTTTTGAAATAGCCAAAAAGACACTTTAATGATAATGATCAAACAATAATACAATGACAATTATCAATAACGAGTGAGGGTGCAAAAAATATCATAACAAAACGATTTGATCCCAACTATGTTGGTATTGAGAAGCCTACCCATTCATTTGCTAGCACCACATACAATTGGTAAGACACCAACCCAAATACCAAAATTTACACCGGTAGATGAGCACAACACAGACATAACAAATACAAGAGAAATGCACATAGCAACAATGAGTACTATATCAACCCAGGACAATTTTACTCCCAAAACAGCATCTGATTTGCCTCAAATTGCTCAAGAAATCCTGCATTGTGAAGTGAAACTCCTTGTAGCTTTGATTCAACCACAAATAAACTCTTATCTTAATCAAGACACGCAAATCCTCCAACTTAGGTGTAGCTGCTTGAAAAACACATTCATTTCTAAGTTTTCACAATGACCAAAAGACAGCTAGAGGTATGACTTTCCATAACATTTTTTCTTTTCTATTAAGTCTTTCTCATTCCTACCATCGTAGTACAACTTCAATAGAACATGGTAGAGCTTGACGAAATTGAGATTTCAAGAAAGAATTCTTATTCAATGAATATACTTTTTCAGATTACAGTTATATATATATATATATATATCAGTTGGGAGTTTGTTATAACAAACTACTAATACAGTAGTTACATACACACTAGCCAACTCCTAAGCTAACTGACTTTGTAACCAACTGAGATGATGTGGATGCGACTGCAATATCTGTTAATGAGACTGGCTGAGCCATTAACTGAGCTTCTGAGTTGAGTTTGGAAGCTGTAACTTCTGAGCTGAGTTTGGAAATTGTAGTATTCTCAACTGTGGAAGCTGTAGTATTCTTAACATGCCCCTGCAAGCTGATGGGGTGCGTGAACTCCATTAGCTTGGACTTGATATACAAAAAACAAGCGACATATAAAGGTTTTGTAAATATATCAGCCGACTGATCTTGAGTAGGAATATATTGCAAAGTTAGTTGTTTAGCAAGTACTTCATCTCTGACAAAGTGGCAGTCCACCTCAATATGTTTGGAACGAGAATGAAACACGGGATTGGAAGCAAGAGCAATGGAGGAGACATTGTCACACTTATGAAATACCACATGATCGTCCCCATGAGTACTCAATAATCACCATCGCTTTAATGGGTGCTCTTATCAGTTTAGTTTGGAAGAGATTAGCTGCATTTCTTTTAGGTTTGGTATTGATTTATCTGTGACGTATCCATCTTTTTACTCATAGGTTTTTCGTCAATATAATTCTCTGTGCCAGATCCAAATAATAGTAATAATAAATAAATAATTAAATACATACTGCGTATAGATATAAATTCTTTGCTAGTTTTTGTTATTTATTGGATATGTCTTCCTAGTCCATTTCATATCTTTGCGTGTCAATCCCAGGAATGTTGGGGCATAAGTTAGATTTTGGTCATATGTTGACTACTAGATCCTACTGACCAGCCTCATCCATATTAAATGATATGATGTGATTGCTATTCGCAATGCATAGTTTGGTCTTAATTTTTAAAATAGGTGAATTTTATATAATGTTTAGGCGTATCATTTTATAGTTATAATTTTAATTTAAAATTAAATTGCATCGTCTAAATATACGTGTAATTTGTTATTTATCATAAACATTCAAATACCTTGTTAATACCCTGTATGTGTGCATAAATTGTTAACCCTTACATCTCATATTTTGTTACTCCCTCATCTCATTCCAATCTTCAAAATCTCTCTGACAGCCGGTTTAGATTGAGTGATTTGGGAAGAAAATAGAAAAATTGCATTTCTCTTAATTCATATTACTCGTTTGTATAAGCGAAAAAAGAGAGAAATAAAGTGAAATGAAAAGAAATTTAGAGAAACTAATTTATCTCATAGTCCTATTTTGAATATCTACAAAAGTGGAGAGATTGGGAGTGCAAAAAAACTAAATAAATATTATTTTGCTATAATACTAAAACTACCTTTTTTTTGTTTTTGTTTTTGTTTTTGTTTTTGTTTTTTTGAAATAGCCAAAAAGACACTTTAATGATAATGATCAAACAATAATACAATGACAATTATCAATAACGAGTGAGGGTGCAAAAAATATCATAACAAGCGACTTAATCCTAACTATGTTGGCATTGAGAAGCTTGCCCATTCATTTGCTAACACCACATACAGTTGGTAAGACACCAACCCAAAAACCAAAATTTACACCAGCAGATGAGCACAACATAGACATAACAAATACAAGAGAAATGCACATAGCAACAATGAGTACTATATCAACCTAGGACAATTTTACTCCCAAAACAGCATCTGATTTGCCTCAAATTGTTCAAGAAATCCTACACTGTGAAGTGAAACTCCTTGTATCTTTGATTCAACCACAAATAAACTCTTATCTTGATCAGGACACGCAAATCCTCCAACTTAGGTGTAGCTGCTTGAAAAACACATTCATTTCTAAGTTTTCACAATGACCAAAAGACAGCTAGAGGTATGACTTTCCATAACATTTTTTCTTTTCTATTAAGTCTTTCTCAATCCTACCATCGTAGTACAACTTCAATAGAACATGGTAGAGCCTGACGAAATTGAGATTTCAAGAAAGAATTCTTATTCAATGAATATACTTTTTCAGATTACAGTTATATATATATCAGTTGGGAGTTTGTTATAACAAACTACTGATACACTAGTTACATACACACTAGCCAACTCCTAAGCTAATTGACTTTGTAACCAACTAAGATGATGTGGACGCGACTGCAATATCTATTAAGGGAACTGGCTGAGCCATTGACTGAGCTTCTAAGTTGAGTTTGGAAGCTGTAACTTCTGAGCTAAGTTTGGAAATTGTAGTATTCTTAAATGTGGAAGCTGTAGTATTCTCAACATGCCCTTGCAAGCTGATGGGGTGCGTGAACTCCATTAGCTTGGACTTGAGATACAAAAAACAAGCCACAGATAAAGGTTTTGTAAATATATCAGCCAACTGATCTTGAGTAGGAATATATTGCAAAGTTAGTTGTTTAGCAAGTACTTTATCTCTGACAAAGTGACAATCCACCTTGATATGTTTGGAACGAGAATGAAACACGGAATTGGAAGCAAGAGCAATAGAGGAGACATTGTCACACCACAAAATAGGTAGAGTAGGGGATGAAATAGCCAAATCCTGAAGAAACATTTTAACCCAAGTCAATTCGGCAACAACATGAGCCAGTGCTCGATACTCTACTTCGGTAGAGGAGCGAGACACAGTGGCCTGCTTTTTAGGAGACCAAGAGATAAGATTGGAACCCAAAAATATGCAATATCCAGAGGTGGACTTCCTATTAATCACATCCCCTGCCCAATTGGAGTCGAAAAAAGCATGAAGATCAAAAGTGCTAGGTTGATATGTCAAACCATGAGCAATGGTGCCCTGAACATATCTCAGTAAGTGTTTAATAGATGAAAAATGGCCAAAAGTAAAGAAAAATCTGGGTACGTGATGGTACGGTATTGCAAAGCTCCAACAATACTGCGATATAGAGAAGGATTATCAAAGGGCAAATCAGCAGTAGGAGGAAGAGAAGGTTTGACAGCAATATGAGAGGCACAAGGCTTGCAATCAGCCATGCCAGCTTTGGTAAGAATATCTTGACCATACTGATGTTGGGAAACAAAGCAGTCAGAATCACCAGTGGATTGGACTGAAATGCCAAGAAAGTAGGCAATGTTCCATAATTCCTTCATAGAGAATGCATGATTCATCTGAGTAATAAGGGGCTAAATATGAGATGAATTGTTGCCTGTAAGCAAAATATCATCTACATAGATTAACAGGATAGTAAAGGAGGTGGCAGTTTGCTGAATGAAGAGAGATGTATCACATTTGCTATTACGAAAGCCTTAGGAGAGAAGAAATGTTGAAATTGTGGAATACCAAGCACGGGGAGCCTGTTTTAAGCCATACAAAGCTTTGTGAAGCTTGCACACTTGGAGTGGAGAATAATACTGCTCAAAACTAGGTGGTTGTAACATGTAAACCTCTTTCTCAAGGACCCCATATAGAAAAGCATTGGAAATATCAAGCTGTCGAATCGGCCAATGATGATGAAGGACAAGACAAAATAAAATGTGAATGGTGGGCTGTTTTGGCACCTAGGCTAAAGGTCTTTTGAAAATCAATGCCTTCTTGTTAAAGATATCCCTTAACTACTAGACGTGCCTTGTGCCAAGCGATAGTACCATCATAATTCCTTTTCATTTTAAAACCCCATTTACAACTGATGACATGCTTGTGAGGTGGCAAAGAAACAAGAGTCCAGGTTTTCTGGTGTTGTAAAGCAGCATATTCCTTAGACATAGCAGTAGACCAAATAGGAGAGAGAATGGCTTCTTTATGAGAGGGTGGTTTAAAATCAGTACAGAGAGAAGAAGAAGAGGAATGTTGAGTAGACAGACAAGTAGGGATTGTTTTAGATTTGGTGAGCATAAGATGAGTATTTGTAGAAGGAGGAGGCAAGAAAAGAGGAAGCTGAATAGAAATTGACTGAATAGGAATAGAGTGAGGAGGTTTAGGAATAGAGTGTGGTGTAGCAGAAACACTAAAGTGAGAAGATGAGGAAGATAAAGCCACTCGAGAAGGAGTAAAAGACGGAGAAGCACTAGGGTGAACCAGAGATGAAGGTAAACAAGAAGAAGAAGACCAGAAATTTTTTTGTAACTGAGGTAAAGAAATAGATAAAGAAGTAAAGAAAGAGGGAAGAGAAGCATAATGAAAGTTAGACTCATTAAAAACCACATGACGAGACAAATAAGTTTTACCTTTAAGAGGATCATGACAGCGATAGCTTTTGGCAAATAGATGGTAACCAAGAAACACACAAGAAATGGAATTGGGCTACAGTTTATGAGAGACATATGGTTTGAGCTAAGAGAAGCATTGGCAACCAAAAACTCTGAATTGAAAATAATTTGGTAAAGCATGAAATAACATTTCAAGGATATGTGAAATTGCTTCTCTACATAGGCCTTAAACTCTACAAATTCAGTATGGACTTTACTTTTACAAGTGTCACGACCCAAACCCGCCCCTATGGGTTTAGTACCGTAACCGACCAGTAATTCGAGATTACCAAAGGCCTGCTTAACAGTCAAACAATAATACAGAGTACAGGGGCTGGCGGAAGCCAATACAATAATTAAAATATGTCCAATGAGCTGTGACAGTCTGTATGCAAAAAGACTTTTCATACATATATACAATTAGTGCAAAACAGTATGTATAACATTTACAATCGTTCAGGACAGGGACTAAATCCCTATTAAAACAGTACAGTAACAGTGTATACAGTCTATACAAAAACAGAGCAGAATGGGGGGAAACTAAAACACCCCATAGCCTTGGCTTGACAGGCTTGGAACCTCGCAGTGAGGCACATAGGTTGGCTTGACAAAACTGGAGTTTATCCCGACGCTTCTAGCAACGGTCCGGTGCCTGTACACCTACATATATATATATATATATATATATATGAGCAGTGAGCTAAAGCCCAGTGATTAACATAATGCATAAAGAGGTTAAGAATGAATGTCCTTTCAGTATTGAAAACAGTCAATTGATTCAGTATATCAGTCATTCAGTCATAACAGTCATATGTGGTACATCCAATAGCAGAACAGTACAGTAAACAGTAGGTCTTGAAAGACCGAACAATCAATGATGGCCATCAGTAATGGTTCCAAACATGGGAACCGACAGAGATCTCTGTAACAGTAGCAGTAACAGTAACAGTAGTTGCTATGGATGCCACAATACAGTTCAGAATAGAGGACATACATTCATTCAGTTAACAATATCAATTCAGAAACAGTGCAGTTTAACCATTCAAAAGATATTCATATGTGAACATATCTTTACAAAGTTGCTACTCACAGAGTTCTGGGCTACAGTTAAGCTAGAGCGCGTTCTCAGATGCCAACCCTACACAGTTACAGAGTGAACACACACTAAGCTATACAGTTGGAAAAATAATAACTTAATCCCTAATTGCCTCGGTGTGGTTCTACATCTATATCCTCATTAAGATACCTTAAACTAGACCTAGGAATGCCTAGGATGAAATGAGGATGCAAAGATGCACTTGAAAAGCATTTTCAAAATTTTCAGAAAATAGGGGTCTCGCTCGAGCCTGGGATTCCCCGCTTGAGCGTACTGAAAAAGTACTGGATGTGTGAAAATCACGCTCGATTGGGCGCTCGATACCCGCTCGAGCGTGTGACACAAGTCCTCGCTCGAGCGTCCAAGACTCCGCTCGAGCGGACTGTAAAACAGTGCAAAGTGCTGGGTGCACGAATTTCACGCTCGAGCGTGAGTCCAAAATCTGGAATTTCCAGATTCGAACCTTAAGCTCAAAACTAAATTTTAATGTACCAAATTCGATCCTTTTGGGCTAATTTTCTGGAAAACACTTCAAAACTCATAACATAACATGTTTCAAAGGTCAATTTGAGAAATTAAAGCCCAAAGGTAGTTCAATTAAACTCAATTTCAAACCAAACTTTCAAGAACGTGATAAACATGTACATGCATGAATTTAAACACTTCAAAGCTTCAAATGCTAGCTCAACTGAGCCAATTCTTTTCAAAACGAGATGAATTCATAGTCTCCACTCAAGATATGAACATGCATGTGGCAAATTTATGAAGAACAACCTCAAGATGCAAGAGTATGCCATGCATGCAAAGATTAAGCTTCAATTCAACATTATAAGGCTCAATCTAGGCTTAGATCACTAAGGACACAAGAACCATGCATGAATCAATTCAAAAACAAGTTCAAGAAGGCGGATGTTCTACCTTAAGTCTTGTATTCAAGGTCTAGGAGCTCAATTTGCAATCTATACTTCAATTCTTCAAGTTCTTCAAGCCAATCTCCTAGTTGATTCCACAATTCTCCTATTTCTCTCACTCTAGCCGGTTCTTACTTCTTAAAATGGCTGATGAAAATGTTATGTGATCAAGTGCAAGGCTCAAATGTGTTAGGTAGTGGGCCACTAGGGTGGCAATATGGTAAATAGGGCAACCTATGTAATTTAGCTTATGTTAATCTAATTTAATCATACCAAATCACAATTCAGATAAATATGCCATAAAATCACATAAATTACGATTAACACATATCACTAATCCATTTCAGATTCGGCCGCCGATAAGGCCTTCAATTTGCAGTTTAAACATAAAACATTCACAGATAATTAAACAGTCAAACAGATAGACATGCATTTAAACTAGGACGTTCAATCAGTCAGTTCAGTGGTTCAGTCGATTCAATTACTTATCATAATCAGTCACAGTTTAGTAGTAATCAGTAGGGTTATCAGTAATCAGTGGTGAGGGTTATTACAGTTTTCCCTCCTTAAAAAGAGTTTGGTCCTCCAAACTTGAATTACCTTCATTCTGGAAGAAAATAGGATTCAGTGGAAACAAGTCAGGATATCTCTTGGCCATGTCATCTTCCCTTTCCCAAGTGGCATACACGCCACCATGGTTTTGCCAGTCAACTTTCACTAACAGGATCTCTTTGTTTCTCAACTTCTTGATCCGTCTGTTTACAATCTGAACGGGTCGTTCCTCGTAAGTGTAGTCATCACTTAGCACTATACGGGTCGGTTCTATCACATGAAAAGGATCCCGAAGGTTGTCCCTCAACATAGAAATGTGGAACACGTTATGCATATGCTCCATTTCAGGAAGAAGCGCTACTTGATACGCTACCGGATTGATTTTCTCAATAATTTCATACGGTCTGACATATCTCGGCTCTAACTTGCCTTTGACTCGAAAACGAGTCTGGCCTTTCATCGGTGTCACTTTCACAAAAACGTGATCACCTACTTCATACTCTCTGTTTCGCCTTCCGACATCCACATAACTTTTTTGTCGGCTTTTTGCGGTTTTCAGTTTCTGTTGTATCAGTTTTACTTTCTCAGTAGTTTCATAGACAATCTCGGGCCCAAGCAAAGGCCCATTTCCAACTTCTGCCCAACAAATCGGAGATCTACATTTTCTGCCGTATAATGCCTCAAAAGGCGCCATACCAATACTTGAATGGAAGCTGTTGTTGTAGGCAAATTCAGCTAACAGTAGATGACTTTCCCAATTTCCCTGGAAATCAAGAACACACATCCGCAGTAAATCCTCTAGAGTCTGGATAGTCCTTTTTGATTGGCCATCTGTCTGAGGATGATATGCACTACTCAATCTCAGTTCAGTACCCAATGCAGTCTATAGGCTTTGCCAAAATCTCAATGTAAACTTCGAGTCCCTATCAGAAACAATGGACACAAGTACTCCATGCAGTCTAACAATCTCATCAATATAGAGTATAGCCAATTTGTCCGCATTATAAATTGTTTTGACAGGTAAGAAGTGAGCAAATTTAGTCAGTCTATCAATAATAACTCAAATTGAGTCCATACCTTTACTGGAGCGAGGTAAACCAACAATGAAATCCATGGTGATATGTTCCCATTTCCACTCCGGTATAAGTAAGGGCTGCAGTAAGCCTGCGGGTTGTTCATGTTCGGCTTTAACTTGTTGGCAATGAAGACATTTTGATACAAAATTAGCAATTTCCTTCTTCATTCCCGGCCACCAGAAATTCAATTTCAAGTCTTGATACATTTTCATATTTCCTGGATGGATAGACAATTTTGAATTATGGCCCTCTTGCAGAACTCTTCTTTTCAGTTCAGAATCATTCGGTACACACAGTCTTCCCTGGAATTTCAACACATTATTCTCAAATTTGAAATCTGGCCTCGGTTTTGATTCTCGTTCTTCGATGATCTTCTTTAAGAAGTCGTCCTGTTGTTACCTCTCTTTAATCTCTTCAATCAGTGCCGGTTGAGCAAAAATAGCAGCTATTGTCCCACCTTGTTCTCGCAAAACAATCTCAATTTCAGATTTCTCAAGGTCACAAAGCAACTCTTTCTGTCCGGTGAGTAAACAGGCTAGGTTCCCAATCGATTTCTGACTCAATGCATCGGCAACGGTGTTGGCTTTCCCCGGATGGTATAAAATCTGTAGGCCATAGTCTTTAATCAATTCTAGCCATCTCTGCTGTCTCATGTTCAGTTCTTTCTGTGTGAAGAAATATTTCAAACTCTTGTGGTTGGTATATACTTCACACGTCGCCCTATATAGGTAGTGACGCCAAATTTTCAGTGCAAACACTACTGCAGCAAGTTCTAGATCATGGGTCGGGTAGTTCTTTTCATGCGGTCTCAGTTGTCGGGAAGCATAAGCAATAACTCTCCCATTCTGCATTAAAACACACCCCAAACCCTTATGAGAAGCATCACTAAAAATGGTAAAACCATCTGTACCTGAATGTAGGGTAAGAACCGGTGCAGTCACAAGTCGGGTTTTCAACTCTTAGAATGCTAATTCCCTTTGGTCAGTCCAGTCAAATGATATCCCCTTTTGAGTCAATTGAGTCAACGGTAAGGCAACTTTGGAGAAATCTTTGATGAATCTTCTGTAATATCCAGCTAATCCCAAAAAGCTTCGGACTTTTGTAACATTTGTTGGTCTAGGCCAATTCACTACTGCTTCAACTTTCTGTAGATCAACTGAAATTCTATCCTTGCTAATAACATGTCCCAAAAACATAACATGATCAAGCCAAAATTCACATTTAGTCAGTTTAGCAAAAAGTTTCTGTTCTCTTAGGGTCTGTAAGGCAAGTCTCAGATGATGTTCATGTTCTTCTCTACTCTTGAAATAAATCAGAATGTCATCTATAAATACAACAATAAAGTCATCGAGGAATGGTTTAAAGATTCTGTTCATGAGGTCCATAAATACAGCAGGTGCATTGGTAAATCCAAAAGGCATAACTAAAAATTCGTAATGTCCATACCTCGTTCGAAAAGCAGTTTTATCAATGTCTTCTGGTTTAACTTTCAGCTGATGATATCCGGATCTGAGATCAATCTTAGAGAACACTTGAGCACCCTGTAACTGATCAAATAAGTCATCAATACGTGGCAATGGATATTTATTTTTCACAGTTACCTTGTTCAGTTCACGGTATTCAATACAAAATCTCAGTGAGCCGTCTTTCTTTTTCACAAACAAGACAGGTGCGCTCCACGGTGAAGTACTAGGCCTGATAAACATTTTGTCTAACAGTTCTTGCAGTTGAACTTTTAATTTTTTCAATTCAGTCGGAGCCATTCGGCAAGGAGCTTTAGATACTGGTCGTGTACCCGGAATCACGTCAACGGTGAACTCAATCTCCCGATCAATCAAATCCCCTGGTAGATCATCTGGAAAAACATCTGGGAATTCTCTGACTATAGGAACATTGTTCGCATCAGTACTATCATCAATAGGTACAATCAATATAGAACAGAAATACCCTTTACACCATTTTCTAATCAATTTGTATGCTTTCATAGATGAAATCAGATATGGGGGAGATACTACTCCTACTCCGTTAAACACAAATTCAGGCAAATCAGGTGGACGAAAAACTACTTGTTTCGTTACACAGTCTATGGTAGCATGATACTTCGTTAACCAGTCTATTCCCAATATTACATCAAAATGGTCAATGTTCAGAGGCAGTAAATCAATATACAGATGCATATCTCCAACAATAATTTCACATGCAGGGTACATATAAGCATAAGTCATAGATCCCCTAACAGGTGAAGATACAGCTAACAGATAGTTCATGGGTTCTAATGGTCTATTCAACTTTCGCGAAAAAGCATGCGATACATATGAATGTGTAGACCTCGAATCAATCAAAACATATGCATTCTGGGTACAAATAGAGAGTATACCTGACACGACGGTCTCGGTATTTTGTACGTCTCCCGGTACGAGTGCGAACACTCGGCCTTGCCTCATAGGCTCTTTTCTAGTAGCTTTAGGGTTGGGTTTCGGTGGAGTAGTTGATGCTGCGCCGCTGGCTGCAGCTTTACTATTGCCCTGAGGAGCAGAGGGGCAATGTTTTACCATGTGGCCCACCTTGCCACACCTGTAACAAGCACTAGATAATTTATAACAAACCCTTTGTGTTTCTTACCACATTCAGAACAGGGCGGTATGGAACCACTTCCCTGACTGGAACTGGTAGTTGACCCTGAGTTTTGCTTTTTGTTCAACGAATTGTTTCTACCCTTCTTGAATTTAAAACCTCGTTTCTTCCCGCGCCACTCAGTTGCGGGTGTTTCAGTCTGTTTCAAAGCTTCGATATTTGCTTCGGCCATAATGGCTCGGTCAAGAACATCTACATATTTGAGCAGTTTCAGTACATTGATTCTGTCTAGTATTTCTACATTGAGGCCACCTTCAAACTTCCTGGCCTTCTTGTAGTCAGTGTCCACCATGTGTGGTGCATATCTAGCAAGTTCGGTGAAATTTTTTTCATATTCCGCGACAAACATGGTACCCTGTTTCAGTTGTTTGTTTCAGTTGTTCAAACTCAGTCACTTTTCTGTCCCTGACACATTGAGGGAAGTACTTTTTAAAGAAGGACTCCTTAAATTGAGCCCAGGTCATGACAGTATTTGGATCACGGATTAACATCCACCACCTTCTAGCTTCTTCTTGTAGGGTGAAGGTAGCTAGCAACACTTTATGAGCTTCGGAACATGGAAAAACCTCAAATAACTTTTTAGTCTCAAGAACCTATGCTTCAGCTTTTAGCGGTTCAAGGCCTCCCTGAAAGGATGGCGGTTTCATCTTACTAAATTTCTGTGTCAAAGCTATGATATCATCATTAACAGATGGCTCTGGTTGTACTGGAGGAGGTGGGGGCTGTGGGTTTTGTTGTTGCTCTAGTCTTTGAGTTAGTAATTCCACCATTCTCTCCAACCTCGCCATTCTTGCCTCAGAGGATTCAGTTTCATCAACATTTCTTGCGTTGTCCATCTCACTATAGGCAGTTATAACAATTATAAACATAGGCAGTTGCATACTTAGACAGATTATCACATTAACAGTTATATTCATGTCTTAGCCACACACACTTATCACGTTCATGTAATGCCCTAATCACTTTTCTAGGACATCCTATAGCTCATTTGGACATGTGTGTGCAGGTATAACTCGTGGTTTAAGTATCGCTCTGATACCACTCTGTCACGACCCAAACCCGCCTCTATGGGTTTAGTACCGTAACCGGCCAGTAATCAGGGCTTACCGAAGGCCTGCTTAATAGTCAAACAATAATACAGAGTACAGGGGCTGGCGGAAGGCAATACAGTAATTAAAATATGTCCAATGAGCTGTGACAGTCTGTATGCAAAAAGACTTTTCATACATATACACAATCAGTGCAAAACAGTATATACAACATTTACAATCGTTCAGGACAAGGACTAAATCCCTATTAAAACAGTACTGTAGCAGTGTATACAGTTTATACAAAAATAGAGCAGAAGGGGGGGAAACTAAAACACGCCATAGCCTTGGCTTGACAGGCTCGGAACCTCGCAGTGAGGTACATAGGTTGGCTTGACAAAACTGAAGTTTACCTCGACGCTTCTAGCAACGGTCCAGTGCTTGTACATCTACACATATATATATGAGCAGTGAGCTAAAGCCCAGTGATTAACATAATGCGTAAAGAGGTTAAGAATGAATGTCTTTTCAGTATTGAAAATAGTCAATTGATTCAGTATATCAGTCATTCAGTCATAACAGTCATATGTGGTACATCCAATAGTAGAACAGTACAGTAAACAGTAGGTCTTGAAAGACCGAACAGTCAATGATGCCCATCAGTAATGGTTCCAAACATGGGAACCGACAGAGATCTCTGTAACAGTAGCAATAACAGTAGCAGTAACAGTAACAGTAGTTGCTATGGATGTCACAATACAGTTTAGAATAGAGGACATACATTCATTCAGTTAACAGTATCAATTCAGAAACAGTACAGTTTAACCATTCAGAAGATATTCATATTTGAACATATCTTTACATAGTTGTTACTCACAGAGTTTTGGGCTACAGTTAAGCTAGAGCGCGTCCTCAGATGCCAACCCTACACAGTTACAGAGTGAACACACACTAAGCTATACAGTTGGGAAAATAATAACTTAATCCCTAATTACCTCGGTGTGGTTCTACATCTATATCCTCATTAAGATACCTTAAACTAGGCCTAGGAATGCCTAGGATGAAATGAGCATACAAAGATGCACTTGAAAAGCATTTTCAGAATTTTCAGAAAACAGGGGTCTCGCTCGAGCGTGGGATTCCCCGCTCGAGCGGACTTGCAAACAAAAGCCTCCGCTCGAGCGTAAACCTTGCCGCTTGAGCTTATTGAAAAAGTACTGGATGTGTGAAAATCACGCTCGATTGGGCGCTCGATACCCGCTCGAGCGTGTGACACAAGTCCTCGCTCGGGCATCCAAGACTCCGCTCGAGCGGACTGTAAAACAGTGCAAAGTGCTGGGTGCACGAATTTCACGCTCGAGCGCCAGACACTCCGCTCGAGCGTGAGTCCAAAATCTGGAATTTCCAGATTCGAACCTCAAGCTCAAAACTAAATTTTAATGTACCAAATTCGATCCTTTTGGGCTAATTTTCTGGAAAACACTTCAAAACTCATAACATAACATGTTTCAAAGGTCAATTTGACAAATTAAAGCCCAAAGATAGTTCAATTAAACTCAATTTCAAACCAAACTTTCAAGAACGTGATAAACATGTACATGCATGAATTTAAACACTTCAAAGCTTCAAATGCTAGCTCAACTGAGCCAATTCTTTTCAAAACGAGATGAATTCATAGTCTCCACTCAAGATATGAACATGCATGTGGCAAATTTATGAAGAACAACCTCAAGATGCAAGAGTATGCCATGCATGCAAAGATTAAGCTTCAATTCAACATTATAAGGCTCAATCTAGGCTTAGATCACTAAGGACACAAGAACCATGCATGAATCAATTCAAAAACAAGTTCAAGAAGGCGGATGTTCTACCTTAAGTCTTGTATTCAAGGTCTAGGAGCTCAATTTGCAATCTATACTTCAATTCTTCAAGTTCTTCAAGCCAATCTCCTAGTTGATTCCACAATTCTCCTATTTCTCTCACTCTAGCCGGTTCTTACTTCTTAAAATGGCTGATGAAAATGTTATGTGATCAAGTGCAAGGCTCAAATGTGTTAGGTAGTGGGCCACTAGGGTGGCAATATGGTAAATAGGGCAACCTATGTAATTTAGCTTATGTTAATCTAATTTAATCATACCAAATCACAATTCAGATAAATATGCTATAAAATCACATAAATTACGATTAACACCTATCACTAATCCATTTCAGATTCGGCCGCCGATAAGGCCTTCAATTTGCAGTTTAAACATAAAACATTCACAAATAATTAAACAGTCAAACAGATAGACATGCATTTAAACTAGGACGTTCAATCAGTCAGTTCAGTGTTTTAGTCGATTCAATTACTTATCATAATCAGTCACGGTTTAGCAGTAATCTGTAGGGTTATCAGTAATCAGTGGTGAGGGTTATTACAACAAGCCAATGGATATAACCATGTGAACTTAGTAAAGTCATCCACAAAAAGAACATAGTACTTGTAGTCAGAATTAGAGGTGTATGGACCTCACACATCACTATGAATAATAGAAAGTGGCTGATCAGAAGTAGAGTTTGACAATTGAAAAGGAAGCCTGTGGCTCTTGGCAACACAGCAATCAATACATGACAGTGATGTTTGCTTATTAGCAGTACAATGTAAAAGTTTATGTAAACACTGAAACTTCAAGGGAGAGGGATGGCCTAGTCTATTATGCTAAGTACTTGCACTAATAGGTGAAGATGCAATGGATGCTATGGAGTGGAGAATGAACTAAGGGTAGTAGCAGATGGCAAGAAATGATAAAGACCTTTGATATTAGAACCATTGTGAAGCATTTTCTTCGAAAGCTTGTCCTAGATCATAAAATTAGCATCATCAAATGTGATAAAATAGTTGTTATCCTTTGCTAATTTCTGAACAGAAACAAGATTAGAAGAAATTGAAGAACCATGAAGAACATGATTAAGTTTGAAAGAATGATGAGGTGTAGGTAAAATGCCTTTACCAGTATGCTAAATGGGTACAAAATTACCATTACTAATGGCGATGTGATCTGTCCCTTAATAAGGCTGATAGGAAGTCAGATTGGTTATGTCATTGGTGATATGATATGTTGCTAAAGAGTCAATATACCAGGGAACTTGAGAAAAAACATCAAGAGGAGAACCAAATAAAGCAACAAAAGCTCTGGAATGTGAAGGAGCAGAGTTAGAAGAAGATTGATGTGATTGATATTGAGGATGTATCCTATACCAACACTCAAGAGCAGTCTAGCTAAATCCACCACATATTTGACATGGTTGTGAAGTATGGGAATTTCGAGCTTTGCCAATAGAACCATCTATGAATCTACCAGAACCACCACCACCTCTGTAACCATGAGATCAACCTCTATTTCCTCTATAAGAAATTTTGCCCCTGAAACCATTATGTTGTCCTCAAGACTGAAAGTTGGATGAAGGATAGGAACCTTTAACAGTTGCAAAAGCTGCTGTAGGTTCTTAGATATTCTTTTTAGTTTTGGACTCCATATGAATAGCTTCAAAACAAAGCAAAGAGGACAACTCATCCATGGTGATTGGTTCAAATCGAGATCGAATAAAGGTGGTAAAAGCATCAAATTCATCAGGAAGACTATTCAATATGAGTAAAACAAGATCTTCATCATCGATAATGACTGAAGCAAGAGCTAACTGGTTCACAATCTCTTTGACTTTGAACAAATATGCTTCCATTGAATTTGTCTTCTTGGCAATAGTGTTTAATTTGTTCTTCAACTAATGGATGTGTGATCTGGAAAGTGTAGTAAAACGTTTGTGCAAAGCAAACCAGATATCAGATAAATGTTGACATTACAACACAGTTGAGTAGATTGAAGGAGATAGAGTTACAGAAATACAACTTAAGAGGTGAGCATCAATAAGACTCCATTGAATTTGATCAAGATTGGAGACCTCTGTTCCAGTTGAATCTATGGTCATAGTAGGTGGACATAAGATTGTGCCATCAACATATCCAAGTAGATCTGTAGCTTTGAGAATATTCTAAAGTTAGCTTTTCCAAACCACAAAGTTACTAGAATCAAGTTTCACAGTAATGAATGAAGAAAGATGTGAGATTAACGATGTGAGATTAAATGGAATCGAAGAAGAAGAAAAAGATAGATTGGCCATAGATCTATGCTTGTAGGATTTGTGCTTGTAGAACTGAGATTTCAAGAAAGAATTCTTATTCAATGAATATACTTTTTCATATTACAATTATATATGTCAGTTGGGAGTTTGTTATAACAAACTATTGATACACTAGTTACATACACACTAACCAACTCCTAAGCTAACTGACTTTGTAACCAACTGAGTTGATGTGGCTGCGGCTATAATATCTACTAAGGGGACTGGCTTAGCATTAACTGAGCTTCTGAACTGAGTTTGGAAACTGAAGCTTCTGAGCTGAGTTTGGAAGCTATGGTATTCACAACTGTGGAAGTTGTAGTATTCTTAATAGAGCCCCTTGCACCTCTCACCAATTTAGTATTGCAACCCTTACCTTCCAAGCAAAATGATAATGTAACTAAACATGGCAAATTGATTCATTTTCAGCTTTACAGAAAACAGAAAGAGTTGATGCATTAGCTTGAATAACACCAATTTTCTGGAGAAAATCAACTACCTTGACTTAATTTTTCCAAGCTAACTAACAGAAAAATTGAACCATTAGAGGTGCAAATATATTCCACACTAACGTACTAGTTCTGAGGGAGGGACCAAGGGATACATATTCACTTCTATAGATAGAAGACACAGAGAATAGTTTGGAGCATGTAACAAACCAAGCTGGTCTACCATCTAGACCATCACACATACCAGGGCCAGACACTAAAAGCTCTTTGAGTCTAATTACTTCCCTTTTTTCCCACTCATAAAATTTTCTTCTAAAGTGAAAGTTCTAGTTCCCTGAAACAACCATCCTCTCATGCAACAATCTCAGGGATTCCTCATTTTCCATCACCAATCTATAAAGGATAGGAAATTCATCTTTCAAACAAAAATTGAAGCACTATTTGTCCTTCCAAAATTTAGTTTTTTCACCATCCCTTACCTTAACATGAAAAATATTAAGATGGAACACCATCAAGTTATTTATTCTCTCAGCTATGGAAATGATTCCTTTCCACACACAAGAGTACCCACTGCTTGATCTAAAAGAGAGGCACCAATTTTTTACATCCAAATTGTATTTATTGCAAATGATCTTTCTCCACAAAGCATATTTCTCCTTGCCAAACCTTCACCACCATTTTAATAACATACAATCATTTATCAGCCTTACTCTCCTTATGCCTAACCCCCTTTACTTTACACTCTTTGTTAGTTCATCCCATTTAACTAGGTGAATTGATCTTCTTGTCTCAGACCCATCCCAAAGAAAAGCAGCCTGCAACTTTTCTAGTTCTTTTACTACCCCTTCTGGTATTCTAAATAGAGATAAATAGTACATTGGCAAGGCATAGGTTACATATTTTAACAAAGTGAGCCTTCTTGCAAATGATAACAGTTTCCTTTTCCGCTCTGCTAATCTGCTTCTGACTTTGTCAAGAGCTGGCTTCCAAGTTGCCTTTTTATTTGGATTAGCCCCCAAAGGCAGCCCCAAATACTTCAAAGGTAATGTCTTGGATTTGCAATTTAGCTTTGAGGCAAAAATGAAGAGAGACTCCTCAGGTACATCTACTCCACACACTTGACTTTTATGGTAATTTATTTTCATCCCAAAGATCAATTTGAAGCATCTTAAAACTTTATTAATATTACACACTTCCTCCTCCTTTGCTTCACAGAATAATATAGTATTATTTGCAAATTGTAGGTGAGATAACATCACACCACTAGCACCAATCTTCACCTATTTAATCAGGTCTATCTGTTGTTCTTTGGACATAAGAATATTAAGGCCCTCAACTGCTAAGTTGAACAAAAGAGGGGACAAAGGATCACCTTGTCTAAGACCCTTTGCGGGCAAAACTCCTCAGCTGGTGAACCATTAACCAACATTGAGAGTTTTGTAGTGGTAACACATTCTTTTATCCAATTAATCCATTTTACTCCAAACACAAAATTCGAAAGCATAGATGATAAGAAGCACCAATTCACAGAATCAAAAGCCTTTTCAAAATCAAGCTTGATAATCACTCCCTTATTCTTAGCTTTTCTCCATCCATCCACAACCTCATTAGCAATAAGCACACCATCTAGTTTGTTTTTTCCTCCTAAGAAAGTTGTACGTATAGATATAAACTCTTTGCTAGTTTTTGTTTGTTTATTGGATATGTCTTACTAGTCGAACTGAGTAGTTTAAGGGCTAGCTCAATCTATACCATCATTCGGATTCGTTGAATGAGTCCATTTCATATCTCTGCATGTCTTGATTGCCAGGAATGTTGCGGCATAAAAGTATGTTAGATTTTGGTCATACGTTGTCTACTAGATCCTAGTGACCAACCTCTTCCATATTAAATCATATGATATGATTGGTATTCTCATGCATATGCACAGTTTGGTCTTAATTTTTAGAATGGGTGAATTCTACATCATGTTTTGGCTTATCATTTTATAGTTATAATTTCAATTTACAATCGAACCACACTGTTTAAGTACGAGCAATACTAGGTATCATGAAAAAACTTTCATGAAAATGATCATGAAATATTTATGACTCTTAGATTACACTTAAAATAAAGCACCACACACTAATCAAGATAATCCAAAGGTCATAAATATTTCATGATCATTTTCATGAAAGTTTTTTCATGATCCCTAACTTTTCTCTTTAAATATATGTGTAATTTGCTACTTATCATAAACATTAAAATACTTCATTAATACCCCATATATGTATATAAATTGTTAACCCTTACATCTCATATTTTGTTACTCCCTCATCTCATTCCAATCTTCAAAATCTCTATGACAGCCGGTTTAGATTGAGTGATTTGGGAAGAAAATAGAAAAATTACATTTCTCTTAATTCATATTACTCGTTTGGATAAGCCAAAAAAGAGAGAAATAGACTGAAATGAAAAGAAATTTAGAGAAACTCATTTATCTCATAGTCCTATTTTAAATCTTTACAAAAGTGGAGAGATTGGGAGTGCAAAAAAACTAAATAAATATTATTTTGCTATAATACTAAAACTACCTTTTTTTTGTTTTTGTTTTTGTTTTTGTTTTTGTTTTTTTGAAATAGCCAAAAAGACACTTTAATGATAATGATCAAACAATAATACAATGACAATTATCAATAACGAGTGAGGGTGCAAAAAATATCATAACAAGCGACTTAATCCTAACTATGTTGGCATTGAGAAGCTTGCCCATTCATTTGCTAACACCACATACAGTTGGTAAGACACCAACCCAAAAACCAAAATTTACACCAGCAGATGAGCACAACATAGACATAACAAATACAAGAGAAATGCACATAGCAACAATGAGTACTATATCAACCTAGGACAATTTTACTCCCAAAACAGCATCTGATTTGCCTCAAATTGTTCAAGAAATCCTACACTGTGAAGTGAAACTCCTTGTATCTTTGATTCAACCACAAATAAACTCTTATCTTGATCAGGACACGCAAATCCTCCAACTTAGGTGTAGCTGCTTGAAAAACACATTCATTTCTAAGTTTTCACAATGACCAAAAGACAGCTAGAGGTATGACTTTCCATAACATTTTTTCTTTTCTATTAAGTCTTTCTCAATCCTACCATTGTAGTACAACTTCAATAGAACATGGTAGAGCCTGACGAAATTGAGATTTCAAGAAAGAATTCTTATTCAATGAATATACTTTTTCAGATTACAGTTATATATATATCAGTTGGGAGTTTGTTATAACAAACTACTGATACACTAGTTACATACACACTAGCCAACTCCTAAGCTAATTGACTTTGTAACCAACTAAGATGATGTGGACGCGACTGCAATATCTATTAAGGGAACTGGCTGAGCCATTGACTGAGCTTCTAAGTTGAGTTTGGAAGCTGTAACTTCTGAGCTAAGTTTGGAAATTGTAGTATTCTTAAATGTGGAAGCTGTAGTATTCTCAACATGCCCTTGCAAGCTGATGGGGTGCGTGAACTCCATTAGCTTGGACTTGAGATACAAAAAACAAGCCACAGATAAAGGTTTTGTAAATATATCAGCCAACTGATCTTGAGTAGGAATATATTGCAAAGTTAGTTGTTTAGCAAGTACTTTATCTCTGACAAAGTGACAATCCACCTTGATATGTTTGGAACGAGAATGAAACACGGAATTGGAAGCAAGAGCAATAGAGGAGACATTGTCACACCACAAAATAGGTAGAGTAGGGGATGAAATAGCCAAATCCTGAAGAAACATTTTAACCCAAGTCAATTCGGCAACAACATGAGCCAGTGCTCGATACTCTACTTCGGTAGAGGAGCGAGACACAGTGGCCTGCTTTTTAGGAGACCAAGAGATAAGATTGGAACCCAAAAATATGCAATATCCAGAGGTGGACTTCCTATTAATCACATCCCCTGCCCAATTGGAGTCGAAAAAAGCATGAAGATCAAAAGTGCTAGGTTGATATGTCAAACCATGAGCAATGGTGCCCTGAACATACCGCAGTAATCTTTTAACAGCTGAAAAATGTCCAAAAGTGGGAGCATGCATGTGTTGACAAGACTGATTTACAGCCAAAGAAAGATCTGGTCGAGTGATGGTAAGGTATTGCAAAGCTTTGACAATACTGCGATATAAAGAAAGATTATCAAAGGACAAATCAACATTAAGAGAAAGAGAAGGTTTGACAGCAATATGAGAGGCACAAGGCTTGCAATCAGCCATGCCAGCTTTGGTAAGAATATCTTGACCATACTGATGTTGGGAAACAAAGCAGTCAGAATCACCAGTGGATTGGACTGAAATGCCAAGAAAGTAGGCAATGTTCCATAATTCCTTCATAGAGAATGCATGATGCATCTGAGTAATAAGGGATTGAATATGATATGAATTGTTGCCTGTAAGCAAAATATCATCTACATAGATTAACAGGATAGTAAAGGAGGTGGCAGTTTGCTGAATGAAGAGAGATGTATCACATTTGCTATTACGAAAGCCTTAGGAGAGAAGAAATGTTGAAATTGTGGAATACCAAGCACGGGGAGCCTGTTTTAAGCCATACAAAGCTTTGTGAAGCTTGCACACTTGGAGTGGAGAATAATACTGCTCAAAACTAGGTGGTTGTAACATGTAAACCTCTTTCTCAAGGACCCCATATAGAAAAGCATTGGAAATATCAAGCTGTCGAATCGGCCAATGATGATGAAGGACAAGACAAAATAAAATGTGAATGGTGGGCTGTTTTGGCACCTAGGCTAAAGGTCTTTTGAAAATCAATGCCTTCTTGTTAAAGATATCCCTTAACTACTAGACGTGCCTTGTGCCAAGCGATAGTACCATCATAATTCCTTTTCATTTTAAAACCCCATTTACAACTGATGACATGCTTGTGAGGTGGCAAAGAAACAAGAGTCCAGGTTTTCTGGTGTTGTAAAGCAGCATATTCCTTAGACATAGCAGTAGACCAAATAGGAGAGAGAATGGCTTCTTTATGAGAGGGTGGTTTAAAATCAGTACAGAGAGAAGAAGAAGAGGAATGTTGAGTAGACAGACAAGTAGGGATTGTTTTAGATTTAGTGAGCATAAGATGAGTATTTGTAGAAGGAGGAGGCAAGAAAAGAGGAAGCTGAATAGAAATTGACTGAATAGGAACAAAGTGAGGAGGTTCACGAATAGAGTGTGGTGTAGCAGAAGCACTAGAGTGAGACAAGGAGGAAGATAGAGCCACTCGGGAAGGAGTAGAAGAAGGAGAAGCACTAGGGTGAACCAGAGATGAAGGTAAACAAGAAGAAGAAGACCAGAAAAAATTTTGTAACTGAGGTAAAGAAATAGATAAAGAAGTAAAGAAAGAGGGAAGAGAAGCATAATGAAAGTTAGACTCATTAAAAATCACATGATGAGACAAATAAATTTTACCTTTAAGAGGATCAAGACAGCGATAGCCTTTGGCAAATAGATGGTAACCAAGAAACACACAAAAAATGGAATTGGGCTACAGTTTATGAGAGACATATGGTTTGAGCTAAGAGAAGCATTGGCAACCAAAAACTCTGAATTGAGAATAATTTGGTAAAGCATGAAATATCATTTCAAATGGAGACTTATTACTCAATTTAGAAGAAAGTAATTGATTAATAAGAAATGTGGCAACATCCACAGCATCAAACCATAATTTCAAAGGAATTACAACATGATGCAGGAGAGCAACAACTGTGTTAATGATGTGTCTATGTTTCCTCTCTGCCACTCCATTTTGTGGAGGAGTGTAGGGACAAGAATGTTGATGAATAATACCCTGAGTAGAAAGAAAATTCTTCATTTTATTGTTAAGATACTTAGTACCCCCATCAGTTCTCAAAATGTGTAAGGATATGTGAAATTGATTTTCTACATAGGCCTTAAACTCTACAAATTTAGAATAGACTTTACTTTTACAGGCCAATGGATATAACCATGTAAACTTAGTAAAGTCATCCACAAAAAGAACATAGTACTTGTAGCCAGAATTAGAGGTATATGGACCCCACATATCACTATGAATAAGAGAAAGTGGCTGATCAGAAGTAGAGTTTGACAATTGAAAAAGGAAGCCTGTGGCTCTTGGCAACACATCAATCAATACATGACAGTGATGTTTGCTTATTAGCAGTACAATGTAAAAGTTTATGTAAACACTGAAACTTCAAGGGAGAGGGATGGCCTAGTCTATTATTCCAAGTACTTGCACTAATAGGTGAAGATGCAATGGATGCTATGGAGTTGAGAATGAACTAAGGGCAATAGCAGATGGCAATAAATGATAAAGACCATTGATATTAGAAGCATTGTGAAGCATTTTCTTCGAAAGCTTGTCCTGGATCACAAAATTAGCATCATCAACTGTGATAAAATAGTTGTTATCCTTTGCTAATTTCTGAACAGAAACAAGATTAGAAGAAATTGAAGAAGCATGAAGAACATGATTAAGTTTGAAAGAATGATGAGGTGTAGGTAAAATGCCTTTACCAGTATGCTAAATGGGTACAAAATTACCATTACCAATGGCGATGTGATCTGTCCCTTAATAAGGCTGATAAGAAGTTAGATTGGTTATGTCATTGGTGATATGATATGTTGCTGCAGAGTCAATATACCAGGGAACTTGAGAAAAAACAACAGGAGGAAAACCAAATAGAGCAACAAAAGCTCTGGAATGTGAAGGAGCAGAGTTAGAAGAAGATTGATGTGATTGATATTGAGGATCCATCCTATACTAACACTCAAGAGCAGTCTAGCTAAATCCACCCCATATTTGACATGGTTGTAAAGTATGGGAATTTCGACCTTTGCCTCTAATAGAACCATCTGTGAATCTACCAGAACCACCACCACCTCTGTAACCATGAGATTGACCTCTATTTCCTCTATAAGAATTTCTGCCTCTGAAACCATTATGTTGTCCTCGAGACTGAAAGTTGGATGAAGGATAGGAACCTTTAACAGTTGAAAAAGCTACTATAGGTTCTTAGATATTCTTTTTAGTTTTGGACTCCATATGAATAGCTTCAGAACAAAGTAAAGAGGACAACTCATCCATGGTGATTGGTTCAAATCGAGATCGAATAGAGGTGGTAAAAGCATCAAATTCATCAGGATGACTATTCAATGTGAGTAAAACAAGATCTTCATCATCGATGATGACTGAAGCAAGAGCTAACTGGTTCACAATCTCTTTGACTTTGAACAAATATGCTTCCATTGAATCTGTCTTCTTGGCAATAGTGTTTAATTTGTTCTTCAACTAATGGATGTGTGATCTGGAAAGTGTAGTAAAACGTTTGTGCAAAGCAAACCAGATATCAGATGAATGTTAACATTACAACACAGTTGAGTAGATTGAAGGAGATAGAGTTGCAAAAATACAACTTAAGAGGTGAGCATCAATAAGACTCCATTGAATTTGATCAAGATTGGAGACCTTTGTTCCAGTTGAATCTATGATCATAGTAGGTGGACATAAGATTGTGCCATCAACATATCCAAGCAGATCTGTAGCTTTGAGAATATTCTAAAGTTAGCTTTTCCAAACCACAAAGTTACTAGAATCAAGTTTCACAGTAATGAATGAAGAATGATGTGAGATTAACATTGTGAGATTAAATGGAATCGAAGAAGAAGAAAAAGATAGATTGGCCATAGATCTATGCTTGTAGGATTTGTGCTTGTAGAACTGAGATTTCAAGAAAGAATTCTTATTCAATGAATATACTTTTTCATATTACAATTATATATATCAGTTGGGAGTTTGTTATAACAAACTATTGATACACTAGTTACATACACACTAACCAACTCCTAAGCTAACTGACTTTGTAACCAACTGAGTTGATGTGGCTGCTGCTACAATATCTACTAAGAGGACTGGCTTAGCCATTAACTGAGCTTCTGAACTGAGTTTGGAAACTGAAGCTTCTGAGCTGAGTTTGGAAGCTATGGTATTCACAACTGTGGAAGTTGTAGTATTCTTAATAGAGCCCCTTGCACCTCTCACCAATTTAGTATTGCAACCCTTACCTTCCAAGCAAAATGATAATGTAACTAAACATGGCAAATTGATTCATTTTCAGCTTTACAGAAAACAGAAAGAGTTGATGCATTAGCTTGAATAACACCAATTTTCTGGAGAAAATCAACTACCTTGACTTAATTTTTCCAAGCTAACTAACAGAAAAATTGAACCATTAGAGGTGCAAATATATTCCACACTAACGTACTAGTTCTGAGGGAGGGACCAAGGGATACATATTCACTTCTATAGATAGAAGACACAGAGAATAGTTTGGAGCATGTAACAAACCAAGCTGGTCTACCATCTAGACCATCACACATACCAGGGCCAGACACTAAAAGCTCTTTGAGTCTAATTACTTCCCTTTTTTCCCACTCATAAAATTTTCTTCTAAAGTGAAAGTTCTAGTTCCCTGAAACAACCATCCTCTCATGCAACAATCTCAGGGATTCCTCATTTTCCATCACCAATCTATAAAGGATAGGAAATTCATCTTTCAAACAAAAATTGAAGCACCATTTGTCCTTCCAAAATTTAGTTCTTTCACCATCCCCTACCTTAACATGAAAAATATTAAGATAGAACACCATCAAGTTATTTCTTCTCTCAGTTATGGAAATGATTCCTTTCCACACACAAGAGTACCTACTGCTTGATCTAAAAGGGGGGCACTAATTTTTTACATCCAAATTGTATTTATTGCAAATGATCTTTCTCCACAAAGCATATTTCTCCTTGCCAAACCTTCACCACCATTTTAATAACATACAATCATTTACTAGCCTTATGCCTAACCCCCCTTGCTTTACACCCTATGTTAGTTCATCCCATTTAACTAGGTGAATTGATCTTCTTGTCTCAGACCCACCTCAAAGAAAAGCAGCCTGCAACTTTTCTAGTTCTTTTACTACCCCTTCTGGTATTCTAAATAGAGATAAATAGTACATTGGTAAGGCATAGGTTACAGACTTTAACAAAGTGAGCCTTCCTGCAAATGATAACAGTTTCCTTTTCTACCCTGCTAATCTGCTTTTGACTTTGTCAAGAACTGGCTTCCAAGTTGTCCTTTTATTTGGATTAGCCCCCAAAGGCAGCCCCAAATACTTCACAGGTAATGTCTTGGATTTGCAATTTAGCTTTGAGGCAAAAATGAAGAGAGACTCCTCAGGTACATCTACTCCACACACTTGACTTTTATGGTAATTTATTTTCATCCCAAAGATCAATTTGAAGCATCTTAAAACTTTATTAATATTACACACTTCCTCCTCCTTTGCTTCACAGAATAATATAGTATTATTTGCAAATTGTAGGTGAGATAACATCACACCACTAGCACCAATCTTCACCTATTTAATCAGGTCTATCTGTTGTTCTTTGGACATAAGAATATTAAGGCCCTCAACTGCTAAGTTGAACAAAAGATGGGACAAATGATCACCTTGTCTAAGACCCTTTGTGGGCAAAACTCCTCAATTGGTGAACCATTAACCAACATTGAGAGTTTTGCAGTGGTAACACATTCTTTTATCCAACTAATCCATTTTACTCCAAACATAAAATTCGAAAGTATAGATGATAAGAAGCACCAATTCACAGAATCAAAAGCCTTTTCAAAATCAAGCTTGATAATCACTCCCTTATTCTTAGCTTTTCTCCATCCATCCACAACCTCATTAGCAATAAGCACACCATCTAGTTTGTTTTTTCCTCCTAAGAAAGTTGATTGAGTGTCACTGATGATGTGGGGAAGCACTTGTGAAAACCGCCTCCTTAATTAAGTTAATTATGTGATTAATGTTGATCATGTGTTTATGTGCTAATTGTGAATTATGTGCCATGTATTATATGCATCGTATTGATTTGTGCCATGTGTTATTGTGAACAGATACATATAGGTATGAATTGAACCTATCTGATTTGTTACTTTTAACAAGTTTGAATTAAGAAATTGGATAGGAATTAGAGCCTTATTCACCTTAGGATAATTTAATTTAGTGTAATTAAGATTATGAGATTAATTTAATTTGAGTTAATTGAATACAATTTAAAATATAAAATGAATTATTATTAAATTAGAGTTTTTCTATTCAACTAACTACTAGGAAACAAAAGGGAGTAGTGGACTTTGGTGAAGTCTAATGTGATTCACGTAGAGAGAGAGAGAGAGAGAGAGAGAGAGAGGGTTCTTGAGAGTTGAGTCCAAGAGTTCAAGAGTTCAAGAAGAAAGATAGGAGCTTGAGCTTTTTTTCAACAAATCACCAAATTAAGGTAAATTTCATCTCAAAATTCATGAAATTGAAATGATACACTGCTAATTCCTTAGCATCTAAGTTCACATAGGATGGATTTTTGAGTAATTAAGAATCGTTGGAGAAGAAATTAAGTTGAGAATCCATGTATGCTCATAAGTGGAGAATTGAAGGAGATGGTGTAATATATTCACATGCATGGCATAATTCTTGAACAATCATGATCATACATTCAATTTCTTACATCTAATTTTCAATTTGAAGAGAAACTCCATGGGAGTTGAGAGTTTTGGCTCAAAAGTTGCAAATTTCATGATTTCATATTTTAACATTTGAAGTGAAATTGAAGTTAAGAATATACGATCATATAAATGAACGATTGGATGAGTTGATTCTGGAACCTTAACATGCATGGCATGATTTGCAAGGAATTGTTTTCACACACTTAAATTCATGTATGGTTATCCAAATGTGAAGGAAATTCTATGAATTTTCAAGAGTAGAGCTCATACTTGTATGTTCATTACAATTACATATTAGATTGGAAGTTTACTTTCTTCATGATAATTCTTTAGTCATGGTTATTGTGTTAATGGTATAAGGGTTAATCCTCCATGAAAGTATGAGTTTTTGGCTTAAAATGCATGGAATTGAAATGAGAATATGCACTAGTTGAGGTTCCAAAACATGGCAGATTTTGGGACTTCCAAACACCCAGCGCTGCACGTGTGGAAAACAGGGCAGATTTGAGGAGTAGTCTGCTTAAATTGTAGGTGCGGGAGGCACGTGTGGAGATGGTCCCGCACATGCGGCAAGGACCCCTGCGCACGCAGCAGTTAGGTTGGTTCCGATTTTGTTTTTGCTCCTCTTTGCTACTTTCCAGGCCTCCGTTTGCACGGTTTTAAAGTGTTTTCATGTACATTTACATCTCATGAACACCAACGAATAAAGAATGAAAGTTAGAACTGAACGATTGAACAACAAATAGAAACCGATCAAGTAAACATTGAACTGAATAGAACCGAATGAATGTATGAATTGTGTATTGAGTAGTTGTGCTTGAAATTGTTTGTTTAGGTCGGACACCGCTCCTTTAGTGCCTTTTAGCACGTGTTTCAAAGAGTCACTGTGAGTAACAATATTGTAAAGCTATGTTCAATTATAATTAATTTCTGAATGATTAATTGTATTGCTTTCTAAAATAATATTGTTTATTGAATGAATGTTGTCCTATTTTATAAACTATATTCGTGGCATCCATAGCAACTAACTGTTACTGCTACTGCTACTGTTACAGAGATCTCTGTCAATTCTAATCTTTGGAACTAATGTTACTGTATTGATGGCCATCAACTGATTGTTCAGTCTTTAAGACCTACTGTACTGTTCTGCTATGGGATGTACCACGTATGACAGTAATAATTTCATATGACACTGAAATGTATGAATACTATTTATTGAACTGATTTGTTACTGAAATTGACTGTTTCAATTGTTATAAGGACATCATTCATAAACCTTTTACGTATTTGCTATTCACTGTGTTTTAGCTCACAGTTTATTATATATATGTAGGTGGCCAGGTACTGGAGCAAAGTTAGCGGCGTTAACCTGAATCTGTTTTGTCAAGCCAACCTAATGTGCCTCACCACAAGGTTCTGAATTGTTAATGTCAAGGCTGTTTGGGTGCTTTAAATCCACCCATTTTGGAATGTTATTTGGAGTCAAGAGAATGTTTTATAATTTGTTTTCGCTTTGAGATTTAATTCCCTAACATGTCTTTTGTTTGTACTTGGATGTGTTTGGACTTAAGCTTTTATACATATGTTTGGTTATGGTCTTGGACTTATGTGTGTATCGGTAAATATATATAAAAGTTGTTGTTCATTCAGGTCCTCACAGCTCATTGAACGTTGTATATAATTATTGATTGGCTTCCTCCGGCCCCTTTATATTGTATTATTGTCATTATTGTTAAACAGGCCTTCGGTAATCACATATTACTAGCCGGTTACGACGTTAAATCCATAGGGGCGGGTTTGGGTTGTGACAACACTACTTTTAGTTTACTAGACAATACTTTTACTAGACAATACTTTTGCTAATACTTTATACTTTTGGTCTATAGTCCCCAAGCCCCACTGGATTTTCAATCTTTGGTATTAGTGAAATAAAGGAGCTATTAATTCCCATAACCAACCTGCCATTCCTATGAAACTCCTTGAAAAACTTCAGTAAATCACCTTTTATCATTTTCCAGAATTTTTGAAAATAGGCCATGTTAAACCGTCTGGCCCTAGAGCCTTGTTTCCATCACAATCACTCATTGCAGTCCTGATTTCTTCCTCAGAGAATTCTGCTTCCAACCTTTCAAAGCCAGGACAATCATGGACTTATTTAAACTAACCACCTAACTTAGGTCTTACTCTTTATTCCTCGGTAAACTAATTTTTAAAATGATCATAGACCTCTTTTCTAACTTTAGCAGGTTCTTCATACACAACAGTCCCAACAGTTATAGAAGAAATCTCATTTCTACTTTGTCTGTCCTTGGCCATCACATGGAAAAATCTGGTATTTCTATCACCTTTCAAATTCCAATTGAGTCTTGATTTTTGCAACCACAACCACTCAACCATTCTCTCAAACTCCATACCTGATCTTTGACTACTCCTCTTCTAGCTTTTTTAGTCTCATCTAGATCTCTAGATTCAGGAGATAAATCCAGATGATGAAATTCCTTTTCTGCTTCCTTCAACGTCACATTAACACTCCCAAAGACCTTTTTGTGCCATCTCTTTAATTCTAACTTCAATATTTTCAGTTTCTTCAATATGACATAACTAGCCCATCCTTCAACTTATGTCATCTTCCAGGTCTTCTCCACAAAAGTTGGAGAGCTTGGGTGTAAATCCCAAGCATTAATGATTCTAAAGGATTTAGGACCCCAGTCTCTTTCATCTTCCATTAGTAGCAGAGGAAATAATCAGAGATGAGCCTTGATAGACCCCCATAACTTTAAGTTGAACACCTCCATCCATTTTGGATCCACTAATGCCGTTTCTATTCTACTCCACTTTTCCCCTGCTATTGAATTGCACCAGGTATATTTTCTGCCACGTAATGATAAATCATTTACTTCACATTTCTCAATAAAATCATTAAGCTCTCTCATTTAGATATATAAGATATAAAAAAACTAACACCTTGGTTAATTTAGTAATATAACATGATATCATTTCTTTTTCTTTTTTTCTTTTCTTTTATATAGTTTAACCAAATAAAATATGAGAGAAATCAATATATTTTCTTTTATTTTTTCACCTATTTACCCAAACAAAAGGAAAATAAATCATAATCTTTTCTTTTCTCTCCTAGGTTACCAAAGTGTAGACCGTAGATCAATAACAAATAATTTTAATTATAAAAAACTTTGTGCAACTTCATTTTCGAAATTATTCAAGTATTTAAATTGAAGAAAGTAGATGTGAGTGTGTAGTAATAGAATTAGTTTTAAACGATCATCTCAAGAATTTTTATTTGAAAGATGATGATACAATGCTTGATTTTTGAGTAAATTGTGAGTAAAATTTTGTGAGTGTGTTGTGAATGGAAGTGGGTTTCTAGAAATTGAAGTTCCAAATCTAACTTAACCTGGCTCAATTCAGTTTAGTTCCACGGATTTTGTAGTTAAATTTAGTTTAAAATTTTGTAAAACCATGAATAATAGTTAGATCTTTAATTTTTTCCCAGGCCAAATTAAACCGAACTATGCTGAACGCTGCTAGCTTGCCCAACAGATTGTATGGAAACTACTTTTATGGATTGGGTTATTGGGTTTGATTATGTAAGGGTGTGTGATCTGTTTGGTGTGTGATCTGTCTGCTGTGTGTTTTGTGGTCGTTTGGGATTGGGTTATTGGGTTTGATTGTGGCTACTGTGATCTGTTTGTTTGCGATATTTGGATTCAGTGTTTCTTATGGGTTTTTCCCTTGCGGGGTTTGGTCTCTCACCAATCCTTTGTGATTGAGCTTGCAGATGATTGGACTCTCTTCTCAGTGCTAACCTAGTTGGGATTGTTAGTTTGCTATGATACTTTCTGCTCTTCTACTCTTTTATTTGATGTAATCTCATTTGATATATGGTTTTATCATCAATAAAGGTTCCTTTTTTACTGATTAAAAAAAAAAAAAAAAACACATTTTGTGGAAGGGTTTGTTTCAACCCTGAATTGAGGATTGAGCGAGGTTGGGGGCTATGTCATTCCATTTAAAATCAAATGGATGCATTGGATTATGTCAATAAATTTGAGTTTTTACAACTGCTCCAAAGTATATCAATTGTTCCAAATAACTAATCCTAATGAGTAAGGATTTAAATAAGAGTATTGAGAGATAAATCGATATTAGTTGTGGTGTAGTGATATTTTGAAGTATTGAGCGATATATATAAAAAATTAACTGATGTAATTGTGAATTTTTAAAAGACACTAGTTGCTAAAAAGAGTTATGCAACTGTTTCACTTGTGAACCAATATTGATATGTATTGAGAATTGGTTGATTCGCATGTGATTTTTTTCCACCTATTTATTGCGATGTATGAACATCAAAAGAGCCAAAATTCAATATGTGTCGACCAATACAAAACATTTTGACTCATATTTAAAACCATGCTAATGAGCAAATTCATTGTATGACCGAGATAAAGTTGTATATATCAATATTCATTTGAATAATTGTATAGTATTGAAATTTCATGATTATTTGTTATACTTGTGAGTAAACTTCTTTTTCTTTTTCTTTTTTTAGTAATTTTGTTAGTTTGTATAATATTTATTTTGTGGATGAGTATTCTAAAAACATTAATTAGCGAAAACATTACAAATTTTACATTCCTCGACCAATCTATTTTATAAGAGAATGTAAATTTGTTTTAAGCATGCTAACAATTGGAAATTTTTACAATACACTCTTTTTGGGGTATATCATATGTCCAATTATAATTTTTGTGATTTTCGGTTATGAGTTATGAGTTAAGTGGTAGATCTTATGAGTCATTGTGGTCATGGGGCTTAATTATTTATTTATTAATAGCCCATTATGGAGTTAGTAATGACGTATTGTAATTGATGTTTTGAATATGATGGTCTTTGGCTATGTCTCTAACATTATTTAATTATGGTGGATTGTGATACTTTGGTTATGAGATGAAGTGATTTGGTTATGAGATAAAGTGGTATTAAAAAAATAAAATGTCATATAATACATTCTATAAAAAAATGTAATATAAAATTTTTCTATAGTTTTTATGGTTTCTAAATTTTAGAGTATTTTTTATTAAAAAATAATGATTTTTCAATGGCTTTAATGTGAAATTAAAGTGAAATCTAACTGCCGACTAAGGTGGGTTTGAGCTAGTCTACATTCACTCTAGGGATATTTTCACCGCAAAAAAAAAAATATCAAAAAATTATTAAGAATATATGATATGAGATATCTATATAATAAGGGAAGAGAGTTTTTGAATTTGTCCTAGAGACAATTGTTCTACTAGGACATTTTAATGGTCAGGATTCATTTTAATGGACGGCTGAGATGACCTTAACTTTCATTTGTCACCCACGTTCTCTCTTTGCCAACCCAAGACAAAGGCTTATAAACCACAGTTTCATCTCATCATCATCAGGCATTAGCAGCCCCATTCACTACCCCACGAAGCAACGCAACCTTCGGCAACGTTGCATGAGAGAGCAAACATCGCATGTTTGTTCTCTCTCTCTTCAAACTTCTCAGGTCTCAAACTCTCTCTCCTCAGAGATCTCTCTCTCTCTTTCTCTCGCTCCCCCTCTCCCTCTGCTACCACCGACAGAGACTCTCCATAGCCGCGCCGCTTTACGTCGCCTCCATCACTGCGTCACCTCCGATCTCCACCGACAGCACCTCTTCATCTCTTCTCCCGCCACAGCGTCTCCTTCCTCCACCGTCAAAATAATCAATTGGTTTTGAAATGGGTTTGGACTTGTGTGTGTTTGGATTTGTTAAAATAATCAATTGGTTTTGAATTGGACATGGGCGGTTTGGATCTGTACTACTTTTTTCCCTATGGGCAGCACTGTTGTGAAAGGTAATTTCAATGAATAAAGCTTATTTTTTCCTCCTCAATGAATTGGATTGGACATGTGGATTGATTTTTAAAATTTAATTTCTTTGGTTATTTTGTGGATTGATTTTTATTTTGCTGTTTGAGATGTGGATTGATTTTTAAATTTTTAATTTTTTTGGTTATTTGATGGATTGATTTTTATTTTGTTGTTTGGGATGTGGATTGATTTTTAAAAATTAATTTTTTTTGGTTATTTTATGGATTGATTTTTATTTTGCTGCTTGGAATGTGGATTGATTTTTAAATTTTTAAGTTCTTTGCTTATTTTGGTCTGGGCTAAAAGCCTCCTTTTGTACCCCCACAGGGCATGGATGTTTGAGAATTTAAATTTTGGGGGATGTTTGGGTTTGTGTTCAAGGTTTGAATCTTTACTTCTTTTTTCCCTATGGACAGCACTGTTGTGAAAGGTAATTTCAATGAATAAAGCTTATTTTTTCCTCCTCAATGAATTGGATTGGTAATCATATGCCTTAAAGGTTTACATCTTTCCAAGTCAATGCTTGGGTACATCAAAAGTGAGTCTTAAGCTCAATAAAGATAAAGCCCTAGGCTTGTACAAAATTAACTACAAAAATACAATACTGAGCCTTTAGCTCCACAGTCCTACCAAGCTAAGTCCTTGGTGGAGGCATATCACCAGCACCTGAAAATGTTTTTCCCATATAGGGTGAGCTGAAACCCAGTAGAAATGCTACAACACAATATATAAATATTAACAAAACCATAAGATTTTATGCATATGCAAGGGGATGTTTGGGTTTGTATTTCTAAGATTTGAGTTTATATTTGTTTTTCTAAGATTTGTTTTTTTAAACATTAAAATTGAGAAAGAGACGAGAGAATGAGAAAGAGAGAGAACGGGTGTTGATTAAAAGGAGAGAATGAGAAAAAAGACCTTTCTGGAGAGATTAGAGAGAGAAAGGGCGGAAGATGGAGAGGAAGAATGAGTGGGAGACAGTGAAGAGAGGTTAGGGGGTCACTCGGTACAACACCACACAAAAAAAAGTGGGTTTAAATTTTTTTATTTGTTTTTTAAATCCACTATTTTTGAAAAATGTTTGGTTTTTTTTTTTTTTGGGGTGGATTAATTTATACTCAAAATTTAAATAGAGTTTAAATTGAGTTTTGAGTTTAAATTGAGTTTAAATTGAGTTTTGAGTTATGTTTATGTAGAAATTTTTTTTGAGTTATTAAAACTCAAAATTTAAATTAGGTTTAGATTGGGTTATGTTAAAAAAATGATCATAAAAGTGAATTTTGAGAAAGAGAATAGAAATTATGATAGTAGTGTGATTTGTTCAAAACTGAAAAGAAGAGTTTTTCTTATAAGAAATTATATTTTTCAATTTTTACTTCAATTTTATTGGGGTGTATTTATGTTGAGTACTTTTACAAAATTCATTTCAAAGTCAATAAATTTGATAAATTACAAAATTTTAAATAAATTAGAATTGAAGAGATTGTATTATTTTACTTTACTATAAATCAGTAGTTTGAAGGTGTTAAAATCTGAATGTGTTAGAATCTATTGCCAGATAAATTATGATTGTTGCCAAGGATAGTTAAACTTTTTAAGCACTTTCAAGATGTTGTAAGCTTTGAAGGCTCTAGAAATTGGTTCATTAAAACGAAGACTATGCGGGCAGAATGTTATTGGCTAAATGGAAAAAGCAAGCAAGAAAAGTGATAGAGAGTGAAGTCTTAAGAAAAAAAAAACTTTGGGTGACCCATTAGCAACCAGGGAAGGGGGGTCCGAAAATTTCACAATTTTTGGAAAATTACAATACTGTATTCATTATTATTTTTATTTTTAGAATCTTAATTTATTTAGCTTTTATTGTTTGATGGACAAACTACTAAATTGAAATTCTTAAACAACATAATAATTATTTATTTTGGTAGTATTATATATATTAATCGGTATAAACAACAGAATAATTATTTGTTTGCTGGCAGTGGGAGTATTTCGGTGCTTCTTTGCGGGATGTATCACCAGAGATTTGGGCTATTTTGTTGTTATTTTATTCGAGTTTTATAAAGCGTGTGATACAAGTAAAATTGTTATAATTTTTTAAAAAGAATAGTATTTTTTTTTTTTATATTTTTTCAATATTTTTGTCAAAAAATATTACGGACTTTATAAATTTTAATATGATATGCATGATTTATAACTGTATTTTGATCACAATATTATTTATACCATACCTTTAAACACGGGCATACGCTAATCTATATAATAAAGTATGACCGCTTTTAAAAATATATCAAAATATATGATACATTTAATTTTAATGATCTATCAATCCTAAATTTATTAACAGTTCAGATCAACGATAGTTCCGCCCAAACATCTGTCTCCCAAGCACCACACCTGTAAACAGTCCCACCTACCCCACCATCTCTCTGTCACTCTTTGTTCTTCTTCTTGAACAGAACCAAAAAAACCCAGCCTCTCTATCACAACTGTTCTTCTTCTCACCCACCCTCTTCACTCCTCCTCCTTCCTTTACATCCCTTACAACCCTTCGGATTTCAATTTACAGCTCGCAAGGGGTAAGATTTCAATTTACTCCTTCAATTTATTATATAGATATTTCTACACAGACTTTACTCTCTTTGATCTCTCTCTCTAGCTTTCTCTCTCATCTGTTGCAGCTTCGCGATAAACAGGTATGGTTCGATCATGTCAATGTCCGGGTCTCATTTGTTTCAAATTGGGATAGTTCATGTGTGCGATGACGATAATTAGATTCTAATTTGGAAATCATGATGTTTTCGGGTCTCTCTGACCTTTGTTGTGTTTGATTCTTCTCATTTTTAGGGTTTTGGGATGAAATCGATTCTAATTTCTATTATTTTATTTTTTATTTTTGTTCAAATTTTATGTTGTATTCATATATTGGAAATGACTTACCTAAAATAAGATATGGGTAGCCATTGCTGGAGATAGAACTGTTTTATCAAATCGGTTGAGTATGCTTTGTTGAATAGTGGTTTGTTGGTGTTTAGCCATTTAAATTCGCTCTCTCTGTCCCTGGTCCACACTCTCTCTCACACTCTCTCTCTCTCTATATATATATATGCATATGCATATCTGTTTTACTTAACACAGACCCTCCATCATTGCGATCCTTAATTAGAAATGAGAAGCGGAGTGGCAATGGGGGTGAGGAAAAGTGCCGATATGTTGGCTTATACTGCCATGGCCACAACATGTTTGATAGTTTGCCTATGAGAGACCTACCACAATGATCGAACACTGTTCTGCTCTGAGTTACTGCTTCTCAATTGTCAATATAGCACACACACTTGGTCTAAAATACATGGCCAGATTTACATTCCAGAGATACACACATGTATGTGTGCTTACATAATTGGGAAGAAGCTAAGGCATGGTCATTCCAAATTGTGTAGAACACCATTGGGAGATTGATTTCAAGTCACTGTGTGATTTGCAGGCCCATATACAGTTCTTAGACATGCTTGCCCCAAAGCTTTTTCAGCTACTAGGTATTTTGATTGTTGTGAAATAGAAGATTGGATTCTTTGATTCAAATTGAAAATTTGAGTTCAATTTGGATTTGAGTTAGTGTTGTGTGGTTTTATTAGTTGATACTCCTAATAATACTAATACACAATTTGTTATTGCTTTGTATCTTGGTATAGTGACTTAATTAATGCTGCATATCACTACTACTAATTAACAGTTTTAATTGTGTACAACCTTTTCCACACCATTGAGGGTTATTCTCTGCTTCTTTTCTTTTGTGTAGAACACCATTGGTTACCAAGATGCGTTCAATTTGTTGTCAAATTGGAGTTGGTTTTTTGATTTATTGTAACAAAAGCGCACCATTGAGTGTTTATGTTGGTTGTTGGTTGTTGATTTAGATTTTGTTTTTCTTTTCTTTTCTTTTTTCCCTATTAGTTAGTGTCGTTTGGTTTTGATCCTAACATTATTTAGGCACGGGCATATACTAGTTGTCTCATAAAGTACGATAGGTGGGATAGGTGGTTTCTCCTCTTCCCCAAAACTTCATTCATGAAGCTTAATTTATGAGACAATTTCGCATTTAATTCTTAATGATTTTTTATTATTCTTTTTGCGGTATAAAGATCTACCTACAGAAAATCAAGACTCACTCGGACCCACCTCAACTAACGGTTGAGTTCCACTTTAATTTTGGATTAAAGTCACCAAAAAACTATTATTTTCAACATTTTCTTAGATGTGTTTCAGTTATTCTTCTAAATGAAGTCCTTAAACAGACCATGACAAGGCATGTCTTGTGACGCCGTCCATCATCGTCTCGCTGCCATCCGGCTTCACCTCGCCACTGTCATCTAGGTAGACCTAGTTATAGAGGAGGAAGTGTCGCGACCTAGGTTTGAAGATATATCAACTCCACTATGGTACTATCTATCAACTTCATATACTAAAGGCATGATGAAAACCTCCTTTCCCGGTCATTCTATACATCACTTTCCCTTGCATCTGGTAGCCTTTTTTTTGGGTCTGTGCACGTGCATGTGTGTCTATTAATTCTTAGTTTCTTTTAATGTAGTTTGTAGAATTCACTTCCTTAAAGTTTATCAAAGACACAAAAAAAAAAAAAAGGCTAAAAAGTCTTCCTAAATGAAAGTTATAATTAAAAATAAATAAATAAATAAATAAAAAACAAGATTTCCAAACAACATGACTTATTTTAACTATATGAGATCATCCAATCCTTTTAATATATAGTATTGTAAATAGGCTTTTTTTAACAAAGAGTATTTTTGTAGCTTTAATGTCTCAAACTGCAAAACTTTTTTAAAAAATCTATTGTTTAAGCCATTCAACCCCAAATATTTGAAACTTAAAATTTCCATAATATTTCCTTAATTCCATTACACAAAATGGTTTGTTGAACCATTTTATCAACTTTCTTACGATCCACTAAAACCATTTTAGTTGAGCTTTTCTTCTCTTTGCATGATAGGCCATTGTAGGAAGACTTAAGGCACCGCAAAGTACCTCTTCTGCTTGTTGTCAAGGAGAAAGATGATAAGTTGAAAAGGATTGCTAAGGAAATGTTCCACGAAGTCGATCATGGTGCAAGGAGCATAGATGACAGAAGAGATTTGTGAAATAGTTGAGGTTCCAAGTTGTGGTCATGCTGTTCCTTTAGAGAATCCCCTCCCTCTAATTAATGCAATTAGACAGTTTTTGAAGAAGTCAAAAAGAGTTTGATTCCTGAACCAGCATGGTTCCTTATAGATGTTTTCGTTTCATTCTAGAAGGGACAGACATGATATTGAACTGAATCAGTTCACATTAATTGGCAACCTGAATCTTTGTCATTAAGACTGAAGCCAAGTGACTTCATTGAACAGAGAAGGTTTAGCTGTACAAGGTTCAACTCCAACAACACAGGCATTCAGTCTTGTTTCTGTGTAATGCTATTGGCTGTGTAAATTTAATTATCTCATAGATCAATCTTGTAGGGTTCAAGATTGAAATATTTGTGTGAAGGGACTGTAAGAAACCTCCTCATTGGATGTTTATGTAATGGATGCCTTATTGCCCACAATTTTCAAGGTTGTAACGTATAATCCAATTAAAACTATTTATTTGCAGTGCACTTCAAGTAATAGTTATGGGTTTGCTTGTAATGATTTGAGAAAATAGGTTCTTCCATCTTTTATTTTTCAATTTTTATTTAGTTGGAATTTGATTTTAGTTGTACCAATGAAGTGTAAAAGCAATCCTCCAATCTGCCTAGTCAAAACTGCCAAAACCATCCAACCCAACTGCTAGTTTTGACCTTGTGCTCGCCAGCGGAAGGGATATTTGCAAAGGCAGTTCGGTTGAATATAATACTATGCCAATTGCAATTCTGTTTTGGCAAATTTTCCCAACTTTATATATTATATATATATGTATGTATATATGTGAAGCTGCCACCCAATGGGTGAAAATCAGTGGTTGTGAATCCTCCGGGCTGTGTTTACCAGTGGATGTGAAGGGGGTTGGGGTTGGGGTTGGGGTTGGGGTTGGTGGCGGGAAGTTGGGGAGGGACTGGAGGAAGGTGATTTAATGTATTTTTTATGACTGAGATTTAATATTACAAAAGTTAACGATACAATAGTCAAAAGTTGAGGGCGTAACAACCAAACAATTGTGTCTCGAAATTCTCAATTCCCATACTCTGTCACTTTGCTCTTGATTTCACGAAAGATTCTCATTATTGTGTTTTGAATATCTCAATTCAAGATTCTCATTATTGTGTTTTGAATATCTCAATTCTCATTATTGTGTTTTACATATCTCACATCATACAATTTGAAGTGCATCGAATTCCTGATTGTTCAGTCATCAATATCAGCTAATGAAATCATGTACCCACCTCTTTGATTAGTTAAAATAGTACGGTAGACTCAATTTGGAGTTGTGGACTACTATTTTAACCAATTAGAAGTAAGTGTATTATTCATTCAATTGTCAGACCTCTTTGATTAGTTAAAATAATGCAGTAGATCCAATTTGAAGTTGTGCACTCTACTATTTTAACCAATTAAAAGTAAGTGTATTATTCATTCAATTGCTAGGCGAGTGAACAAATTCATGCTTGAAATCATGGCGCATGCAACGCAACCATCATTTCCTACAAAAGAGAGAAGCTAGCTAGCACCATCTCCCTTACGATATAATTTTTGAGCAGCAATTTGTGACTGAACATACAACCATGTCAGAAGCTGAATTGATAGCACAAAATTGATGCCATCAACCCAAACTTGTGGGTAGGACTAGCCACAACACTATTCCTAGTGCTATTAGTGTGGAAGCAAAAGCAAGAACACGACAACGTGTCACAATTTTGGGATATCTGTCTCAAAGCAAAATTGTTACTACAGAAGCAGTGAAAGCAAAGGTGAGAGTCAAGAGAAATGCATGATAGAAGGAAGGCTTGTCCTCGAAGATGACAGTTGGAACTGGGTTACCTTCTATTTCCTCATATGGCATAAATTGTATAAATCCACAACCTGTTACATATATCACTCCAAAAATCATCTCATCTAGAGGAGGCAGGGTAAAAGTTAAACTCACTTTTTAAATCTAGTGATATGTTAAGAAAATGATTGGTTGTATATCTATAAGTACGAAAAATTTCAGCCAATTACAGATTGCCAATTACAGATTGCCACGTATTGCAAAGGCCTATAAAATATGACGCGATTATTGACAAATTAAATCTTGTCATGTGTCTAATGGGTCTCAAATCAAAATTATATGGTGATCAAATCAAATATTTCCACATATTAAATTGATGCAATAAGTCTTTTGACTAATCAAATTAAGTAATAGTGATTCAGCAAATAAGTTTTTAACTAATCAAATAAGTTTTATGGTACACCATTAAAGTGATAGTTTGGTATTTATCTGAAAATAAATCAGAGATAATTATCAAAGAAGTTAAAATCTATTAATCTCCTCTATTCATTCTTATGAATGGGGTGATGGCCACTATAATTTTATATACAATTTACCATATAATTCTACATATGCAAAATCAAGTTGGAGAATCTATATCAAGTAAGAGAAGGTTCCATCGGATTCAAGCTCTAAAGTCCGGAGGTCTCTTTACCAGAGGCTATCAATTTCCATAAAGTATAAAGGTCGTAGATTCAAGTCAAAATTCATCAAATTTATCTACACCTATTAAATTGGAGAGGATTCTACAATCTAATTTGGGAAAAAGCTATCAAACCCTCAAATCAAAGTTCTACAAATTCACCATCTTCTTCGCGCTACTTGAGAAGATTTCGCCACTTAATTCGGGAACAAGCTGTCAAGCCCTCAAATCAACTTATTAAATAAAAGAATCAGAGGATTTTATTTGATTAGAAATTGTACTCATTTTATTTTAATTTAATAAATTTATATTTGTTACTTTATTTTTCTATCTTTATTTTACAGACAAGAAATTTGGTATATAATATCATTTTCCAATTCAAAAACATGACATGGATGCCTTTTTTAAATTGAAAAATGATATACAAGCCTACTTTCTAAACCTATTTTCTAGATCCAATGATGTGTAAGTGATATAATTGATTGATGATTAGAAAATATATGAGAGAGTGTTTTTTTAATATCCTAATCGATTGCCATGTCACAGGATTTGAAAATTGAGTCTACTTTTTTGATCTTGAATAGCAATGCTCTTTTAAAATTTAATATATAGGATTACATTTATAATTTTTGAGGTAAATTTCACTTTACTTTCTTGTGGTTTGGGTAGGGCTAGGCAACAAACCCACCCGTCCGCACAAACCGCCCGACCCTACCCTACCCGCAGTGCTTTGGGCGGTTTCGATGTAGGTAGGCGGGCGGGTGCGGGTCAAGAAATTGGCAAAAGATTTTAATATCCTAATCGATTGCCATGTCACAGGATTTGAAAATTGAGTCTACTTTTTTGATCTTGAATGGCAATGCTCTTTTAAAATTTAATATATAGGATTACATTTATAATTTTTGAGGTAAATTTCACTTTACTTTCTTGTGGTTTGTGGGTCATATGCAAATAACCTCTTTATCATTTGGAAATAATCACATAATCCTCATGCAGGGGTTAGTCCACAAACCACGTGAGGATTATTTGTTGCTTTTAGTTTAGTCTCTTCACTTTCAAGTATAATAGTAACTTATTACACTTTAAGTCAAGTTACAATCTTACTCTTTTATCTATTTATTGTTAACAAAAGTAATGGAACTCGTCATTTTCAGCATATATGACATTTTTTTTTTCATTTCATTACCTTAATACTTTTATTAAAATCTCGCTTTAATCCTTACACTATCACCAAAATTTCACTTTAGTTCATCCACTTTCAATTTGCGTTAGCTTTATTAACGGTAAATGGACGGAATGGTAAAATAAAATTTTGATTTAAAATATAGAGAGTTGACTATTACAATTGAAAGTGCATGTATGAAAGTGAAATTTTGATAAAAGTGTAGGGTACCCAAGGGCGGAGGGAAGGAGGGCCCAAGGGGGTCACGTGCCCCCATGAGTTTTGGATTTTTTTTTTTTTTTACAAACACAAAGAAAATATTTTATATAAAAATATTATTTAGAGTGAAATGTCAATGATATTTTTAAAATTATAAGAACAGTAATGATTATTTTGATTGAAAATAAAGAGACTACGATATTATTATCTATGAAAATTTCAATATAATGGTGATCTTTATCATTATTGATATGCAAACATAATTAATCTCAATGAAAATATAGAATTTATTGAATTGTTAATTACATTTAATACGCAGGGTTCATCCTCCATGTATTTCTTTATTATTGGTTAGTAATATCATATGTCAATGATTGCGTGGTAGACTATTATATTGAATTTTTACGCATATTTTGTATAAAAAATTACTTTATCATTATATAATTTATTTTAAAACTTTATATTCATGATTTTTTTTAATGTTGTCCATGATACACTAATTACAAGTAACATATTCACTTTGTTTGGTATGAGTTTTTTAAAAACACTTTTCAAAAAATTTCACGTTTTTATTTTTCGTATATTTTTGTTTTCATTGAATTTTTTTAATATTTTAAGTAATATTTTTAATTTTTAGACACACCGAACATAAATATACTTAAAAAGTATAATTTTTGGGAAAAAAACTTTAAAAAATTCACTAATTACCAAAAATATAAAAAAATACAAAAAATCAGTACATTTTTCATATTTTTTTGTATTTATTAATTTTTTAAAATATTTTTTTACAAATATTTTATTTTTTTTAGATACATCATGCATCTAAAAAAGTAAAAAAAAAAATGCTTAAAATTTTAAAAATATTCACTAAAAACAAAAAAATAAAATAAAATAAAAAATAAAAACTTAATATTCAAAAACTTAATTCAAAAAACTCAAACCAAACATACTGATTATTTTTTATTTTTATCTTTCTTGAAGTCAATCGTAAAAATTTATGTGAAATATTTTTGTAAATATTTTAAATATTATAATTAAGAAGTGTCCCCTCTGATTTATTTTCTTGGCTCTACCACTGGAATACCCCCATTTAATTTAAATTTTATCAATTTTGACATTCAAGATTTCAAATTCAGTCAATTTAATCAAATTTTAAAGCATGTGTTCTGTGTCAGTTTGACTCTTAAAATTTTTAATTTTGTTAATTCAATCCCAAAACATTCATGAAAAAGATGAAACATAACTTTACAAATATTGAGGGATAAAATTGAAACTTCAGGAAAAAAATTGACAACTATAGCTGAAATTTATAATTATTTCATTTATGAAATGATGATTTAGACCAATTTGATTCAAATTGAAAATTTCAAGAAAAATTTTTTGATAAAATTAAAATGTAAAGGACACGAAGCACATATTTCAAGAATTATAAACGTATTTTATTCTTTATATAAAAAATAAGAGACATTTACAAACAAGTTTTAATTTATGAACTTATACTCTATTAAGTCCTAATTAAGATTTTTTGAACTTTCAAGTCCCATTAAATTTTTAATAGTTGGAATTGCTCTTTAAACAATAATTGTTCATAATTTATGATTATCTGTAGAAGAATATAATGATTTAACATTTATTTTGATTTTTAAAATTTTAAAACATCAATTTTCAAATTGAAAAAACTTAAAAATAAATAAATTATTATGTGCAAAAAAAAAAAAAAAAAACAAAAATGGGTTTGGTTTCAGTTTTTTTTTTTTTTTTTTTTAGGGACTTTTTTTAAAATAGTGACTATTTTTAACATTTTAAACATTTTTTTTAAACTTTTTTAGATGCACCTTACTTAGATGTATTTAAAAAAGTAAAATATTTGTGAAAAAATATTTTAAAAATTAATAAATACACAAAAATATGAAAAATATACTGAATTTTATTTTTGTACTTTTTTTTATTTTTGGTATTTAGTAAATTTTTAAAAGATTTTTTTCACAAAAATTATACTTTTTAAGTACATTTATGTTAGGTGTGTCTAAAAATTAAAAACAATTGCTTAAAATATTAAAAATATTCTGTAAAAACAAAAACAATACGAAAAACAATACAGTAGAATTTTCTAAAAAGTGTTTTCAAAAAACTAAAACCAAACAATGTTTTTTTTTTTGAAAAACTAAATTATTTTTTTGTGCAAAATTGAAAATTTTATGTCTATAAAGGAGTATGATGATGGAACATTGATGTGCAAAACTGGAAAAAAAAAAAAAAAATTTAAAAATGAAAAAACTAATAATGTTCACAGTTTTAAAGTTGAAAAAAAGGGTTAATGTTATTGGTGTTATTGGATAGTTGAATCAAATCAATAAGTAGAAGGGCAAAAACGTTTAATCTCATATTTTGTTTTTTTTTTTCATTAAGTAGTGAAATAATTATCTGGAACATTATTATGTAAAATTGATAATGTTCTTAGTTTTAATAATTGAGAAAAACTGATAATATTTTTAATTTTACTAAATAAAACTTATTAATTTAAAAAATCTTAAATAGAACTTGAGCTACCATAATATTTGTGACTAAGAATTTTAGATAATTAACGCAAAAAATAAAATAAAATAAAATTTTAGTTGGTTTTGCCAAGAGGAGCTTCTGGAAAACGTTGACAAATCAAAGTGGTCCAATCCGTTGAAGAAATTCTATTAGAGACTGGGTTGTGTAATAAAACAATTAACAATTGTTTGAAAGTGATTGGTTTGGTGAAATCAATGCTTTTGTATGTAAGTCGGATTTTGTGGAAAATGATTGGGCGCTTCTGAAGAGTAATGTGTTCTTATTTTTCATTAATTATCATATATTAGGTCTTTTAATATTTTTTAATTATTTAATATAAAATTATAAATTTCACATTTTCTACCAATTGTAACCCCTCTTAAGCACCTTAAGCACTACATGACCGTCCTATAGTAACACCCAATAATTACTCGATTTTTTTGACTATTCATGGTCAAATAATGCTCGGCTCGAGTTTGATCTGAATTGATAACAGAAATCTACTTCTTTTTCTTTTTCTTCCCTTTTTTTTTTTTTTTTTAGATATTTTTTATCAACCATTCTTAATAAAGATAATAACCAAATAGACAAACTGTTAATTTCTAAAGTAACAATAGTTAACAACGATATTACGCCACTGATGGTGCACCATCGTAGAGCTTCCACAAAAATTGCCGAAGGCGCAAGAAAGGACATGCGATTTGTTGTAATATGTTGGCCCAAGCGATCCACACCCACCCATGCCGCTCCTCCTTTAAAAGATTGCTTCTGTCAAGCACCATCTATGAGCAATATGTCTGCTCGGCCCAAGCGATTTGCTGTAATATGAGAAATCTACTTTTCATATGTACAATTCATGCTCATGCTCATTCACTTCCACATTAATTAATTAGTTTATATAACTATTCAATCACCAACCTTATTTGACAAGTTAAATAAAAGAAAATACTATATGATATGTGAAAAAAAAGGGACATAAAATTAATTTTGAAACTTTTGGAACTATTGTCCTAAGTTCTAATTTTTGGAACTATAAAGCTAATTACAATTAAAAAATTATATTGTCCTTATTTATCTGGGTGTCTATTTGTCTGCAATTTCACTTTTCTGTCCATGTCACCTGATCAAACTATTTTTTTTAATCGATGAAGGTCAATTGTTAGTTGTTAATTGTCCACAATTCAACCTTTGTTCATGTCACCTAATCAACCCTTTTCTTTTTAATTAGCAAAAGTCAATTGTTAGTTATTAAATTAGCACCTATAGGAATTAACTTTCTGACTTTTGCAAAGTATCAAGTTTTTGCCTCCTAATTCAATTCTCCTTAAAAGGAGAGTTAAACTCATGACCTCCAATTGGGACTAAATCCTTAGAAAAGTCATGGTGGCTAACTAAGTTAGATTAGTTGATTACCCAATTGACCTATTTGTTCATATCACAGCCACCTCTAGCCGCCGGCCACTTCCACCAACTTTTTTGACAATTATTCACTGATTGGCAACCGATGGTTGTCTAATGATAGTAGAAAAAAAAAAAAAATCTTTTGAACAATAATTTGCCTTTCACGCTAAATAATTTCCTTAATCATGGCTTTACAACTAAAATAAAGCAATCCTTAGATCTAATACTCTACAGTCCTTAAAATGAATTTCTCAACAGTTTTTTCAAAAATAATAATAGACACTTTATTTTGAAATAATAATTTACAATGCATTTATAACTCCATAAACAGTGATTGAGCCACATGTAGGGGTGTAAATTTGGCCTGGGGTGGCCCATGTTGGGTCTCACGAGCTCCCGTCAAAATTTGGACTGGGCCGGGCCACGGGCCAGGGGGTATTCGGGCCTTGGACAGGCTTGAACATTTTTTTTTGTTTTTTTTTTAAATTTTTTTTACCAAAATTTTATTATTTTTCATAAAAAAAGACACTGGGCCTCGGGCGAGTCGAGTAGGCCTGACCTTGAGTCGGCCTTAAGTGGGCCGATGGGCCGGGCTAGGTGGGCCGAGCTGGGTTTCAAAATGATGGCTCAGGCTCAAGCTTAGGTTCTTGGGCTGGGGCTCAGGTCCGGGCCCAAACGAGCCTACATGGGCTGGGCCCATCACGGGCCGTGGGCGGGCTTCGAACAGCCTACACACCGCAGGCTATTTTTACACTCCTAACCACATGAAGTCCATAAAGGGCAATTGTCCCTCCTCAAGATTCTGCAAAATCAAAATTTTATCTATAATTTTAATCTTGTTTTACATTTTGCGCCCTCTAAAAATTCTTGTACCCCCTTAAATTTTTGTAGTCCATGCTTTAATTTTTTTTCCCCCCAATATAATATCTACAATTTGGCCCTTCAAAGTTGACTTTGTTCCAAAATTCTCATCATATATTCTGTCTCTATTATGATTTTTTTTTTTTTTTTACAACAATGATAAAAATTCTAATTTTGGAGTTCTAAAGAGAATTATAGTGATGTGGGATGTGGGAAGAGAAAAAATAAAAATTAGAACTCTTTTTAGAATTTCAAAATTAGAGGTCTCAATCTTTATTTTTTTTTTTAACAGTAGAAATTTTTATTAAAATGATCAAATGATACTTACAGAAAAGTCTATCCAATAAAATAAAGCTCACACCAAATAAAGTAAAAATTATCAAGGAAAGCACCTATGTAAAAACTATGAAAATATCAAGACATAAAACTCATACGACAAAACAAACGTGGATTATAAGAATTCAATAATAAAATAAGTTTGAAATAAAAACATAAGTTACAATCACAAAAAGATAAGCTACAATCACAGAGCCGATAGACTCCTAGTTAAACAACCAAATACTAAACAAACAGGTAAAAAGAAAAAAAAAAAAAAAATCTCAATGTGCTTACCAAAGCAACACAGACCAAATCAATGTATTAGGGAGGAGGAATCCAGTCACCACCAAGAACCCAAAGGCAGCAGAAAACAAACCGGTGTGCTCACCAATACTTATCTTGCTACTATAATATAAGAGGAAGTTGGGAGAGGGGAGCTTCTATTTGCACACTTATTTCACTTTATGCACATACTTAATGATAATTACTTTTATTATAATTTTATTTCCAAGTGAAATTATTATTATTATGGACATCACACACAATTCAAATAAACACATTCGGAAGTTGAATGTCGAAAAAATGAAAAAAATTCGAAATTCCACTGTCAAAAGAAATGATCACTATGTTTGTTTCTAATTTTTTGAAAACACTTTTCAGAAAATTCTACTTTCTTGTTTTTCGTATTTTTTTATTTTTACCGATTTTTTTTAAATAATATTTTAAGCAATTTTTTAAATTTTTAGATAGACAACATAAATATATTTAAAAAATATAATTTTCGTGAAAAAAATCTTTAAAAAATTCACTAAATACAAAAAATATAAAAAAATATGAAAATTCAATATATTTTTCGTATTTTTGTGTATTTATTAATTTTTTAAAATATTTTTTTACAAATATTTTATTTTAAATACATTTAACTAAGGTGCATCTTAAAAAGTAAAAAAAATGTTTGAAATTTTAAAAATACTCATTAAAAACAAAAAAATACGAAAAAACAAAAAACCTCAGTTTTTAGAAAATTAAATTCAGAAAGCTAAAACTAAACACATTGAATAATTTTTGAAATTCTATTTCTAAACCAATTGTTTATTTTTAAAATACTACTTCCGAACAAGTTATTTAGAAAAATGCCTCAGACCCCAGTGGGGTCACTGGGGTTCATGAATGGTGACTTCCCATTGGTTAAAAAAAAAATTATTTTTTTTTTTATATTTTGAACGAATGAGGGGCTGCCACCTCACTGGGGATCGACCCCAGCGGGGTCTGTAGCATAACCGAGTTATTTATTAAGACGGATGTGCATAAAGTGTAACGGGGTGTGCAAATTGAAGCTCCAATGGGGAGCTACAGTAACCATGGCTCTCTTTTTTTTACTCTCCGTTTTTGTCCCTCACCTTTATTCAACTTAACTTTTGTTTGTTAGAGCATCTCCAACGATGAACCAAAAATTTCACCAAATCTGAGTTAAAAAATGGTCATTTCCTGAATTTGATACTTCAGGCTCCAACGGTTCACCTTCACCAAATCTATCTCGGGACAACCGGGTGGTCGACCGGCCGGTTGACCGGTTAGGCCAAAATTTATATATATATATATATTTTTTTTTTGCGAATTGTCTGAACTTTTTTTGAACTTTCTGAACTTTTTTCGGGACAACCGGGGTGGTCGACCGGCCGGTTGACCGGTTAGGCAAATTTTTTTTTTTTAACGGTTTGAACTTTTTTTTCCTGAACTGTTTGAATCTTTTACTGGTTGACCGGTTGGTCAACCGGCCGGGCAACCGGTTGGTCGACCGGTGTAGCATTTTCAACGGTCAGTAACAGTGATTTGGTAAAATCTGTGTCTTGATCTCAGTTTGATGTCTTGTTTGCTGAATTCTCATTTTGGTATGACTTTGGTGCAACCGTTGGAGCGTGAAAAAGTGGGTTTTTCATCAAAATTTAAATCTGATGCTGGGTTTGGTTCACCGTTGGAGATGGTCTTAGTTTGTTTGTTTGAGACTTTTGGATTATTTGGTAAATTAGCAGCCTTCCTTTACGAGCCAAGTTTGTTTCAGTCTCTGTTTCACTCTTCCTAACGATGCCGAGGTGATGAAGATGGGTACAATGAAGATCTGCAAATCTGGACCACAATGGGTTGACCATCTTGACACCAACAAGTTCACGATCTGGACGACGATCTCTAAATCTGATGGTTCAATCAGATCGATTGATTCGACTACGGCTTCAAGTAGGTTCTCCTTTCTTCTTCTTTTTTTTTCGGCAATTTTCTTTTATTTTTTTTTCTTACTTTGGTTTGTCCATCTTCTTTGTGATTTGTTGTTCTGAAAGTAAGCATTTTTTGTTTTTGTTTTTATATTCAAGTAAAGCTTTTTTCTTTTCAATCTTTGCAGAGTCAAGGAATCTTCTATTTGTTTTTTTGTTGGGAAAATTACATATATGGCTAAATTACAAATACCTGAGATTTGAGAAATTACAAATTTCCCTCTTAATGCTATATTTGCATAACAAATTAGGAGTAATTTGTTATGAAATTTAAACTTAGGGGACAAATTGTTATGAAAATACAAAACCTTATGGGGCGGATGTAATTTCTGAAACCTCAGGATTATCTGTAATTTAGCTAAACTTCAAGAGAGGTATATATAATTTGCCCTTTTTTGCTTTTGTCTTTTTGTTTTTTTTGGAGAAATTACACCAGTAGTTAGTTCATACACTGACCTTCTGGCTTGATTTTGACCTTGAATTTCTTACCTTTGCCCAATCATTACAACTATTAGTTTTACTTTATAAAAAAATGCTCATATGAGTGGATGCCGTAAAATTATAAACTGATCAATTTAGTAAACTCAATGATATTTTTTGTAAAAAAAATCCTAATCACTTTGCTTGGTTCCCATTTTTTAAAAACAGTTTTCAGAAAATTCTACACTCTTATTTTCTGTATTTTTTTGTTTTTACTGAATTTTTTTAATATTTTATGCAAATTTTTCACTTTTTAGACACGCTTAACATAAATACACCTAAAAAGTAAAAAATTATAAAAAAAATCTTTTAAAAATTCACTAAATACCAAAAATATTAAAAAAATACAAGAATTTAGTACATTTTTTGTATTTTTATGTATTTCTTAATTTTTTAAAATATTTTTTCACAATTTTTTTACTTTTTAGACACATTTAAGTAAGGTGCATCTAAAAAAGTAAAAAAAAATGTTTAAAATTTTAAAAATATTCACTAAAAACAAAAAAATACGAAAATAAAAAAACTCAGTTTTCAAAAAATTTAATCTAGAAAACTCAAACCAAACACAGTATGGCATTGTCTCGGACCAATTTCACACAAAATTTAAAACTGAGCTAATTAAAAATGTAGAGACCACGATAACAGGGAATACCAGTGTAATTTGCCCTTTTTTATTTTAGTTTCCCTTGTTTATCCCTTTTGTTCTTATTTTTCTTTCCTTTCATCGTTAAATTTTCTTTCTTCTTTTTCTTTATTAGGTTTGGCAATGTATATATATTTACATGTTTAGAGTTATAAAAATAAACATCTTTAGATTGCAAAATGGTTGTTTTCTCCTTCATTTATTTGGATTTTCCTTCTTTATTTCTTTTTTTTTTGTTGTTGTTAAGGTTCAGAGAAGACACTTGGGCTGATGCTTCCTTTCTTTGTGTGTGTGTGTGTGTGTTAATTTTCGCTATTTTTACTACTCTAAAAATATCTGCAAATGCATCTTCATGAATGGATCTGGTAGTGAAAACTGTCTGTTAATGGTTGTGAAAATTTTCATTAACGATTTCTATTTCTGGTGTATCAAATTTAACGTTTTGTTTACATACCTTTAGGTTCGAAAATACATCAAAGGTATTTTGAAGCCTGAAGTATTAATGTTTGACTTATATGTGCAACCCTGGAGAATATTTAGAATAGTCTGCAAGCAGGCATTGCATTCCCCACAGGATGCTCTTTGGATTGGTAAAATTCTCCTTCAGAGTTCTTTTTTTGCTTTTTGTTAATTTAAAGATCAATTTTTCTAGGGTTGCATAACTGACTCCAAATTCTGGAGATAAAAATGTGTTTCAGTATGACAATGTGATAAAATTGGATTTTGAAACTCATGTTGATGCTTTAATCCCTATATTATTGGCAGATTTTAAAATTATAATGGAATGTGTAACTTTTTCTTTTCCTTGGTTACTTGCAGGACGAATAGTTGACTATGCTTTTACAGTGGCATTCAATCCTATGTTTCGTCATTTGCTTGAAGCGTCACAAGAAGCCACGAACATAGGAATCCTGGTGATTGAGCTTATCTATAACAATCCTAATTTATCTTATGTGTCAAAAATTGTAGCTAGATTGTGGTAAATCTTTTACTAAATATGCCAACATAGATGGATGACAAGTGACATTTTTTTTTCCTCCTTGAGTAGTTTATATTAGGTATATTGCTCGGTCTTCGTACTTGAATTATTGCTTGATAACACACAAGTATGGATAAAATTAGGTTGGCTGAAGCAGTATAATATATATTTATTTTGATCGGCAAAAAATACTTTATTGATGAATAACGAAGTACATCATACATCAGAAAAGAAGATGGATGCAAAAGTATCATAGCAAAGCAAAGCAAAATAATCCCAATTAGGTTGGCATCATAGAGCAAACCCAATCATCTGTAAGCATCATATAAAGTTGGTAAGCAGCCAACCTGGAACAAAACAAAACCCATAAAAATAAAGAAACAAAAATAGAACCAGCACAGCTCCTCTGATTCCACTCAAGCAGCTAACCCGTGTTCATGTCCATTCCAGCCATCCCTTGCTTGGCATAACCACTGAAGAACATATCATTACCAATAAGAAATAGCTATACTTTCCAAGGTCCCAATGTAGAAACAACCACGGTAAATCATATGAACACCATAGCACCACCATAAGACAATGCTAACAAATGAGCCATTACCTTCCCCTGCTACTAAACCGAATCTGTTGTAAGTTCAAGATAAAATCATTGATCGAATAGAATAGCTCATGTGAATGAGCCTTCACCCAAATCGCCACTCAAACTTTCACTATCTCACATAGATCCTCAAATATTGGTTGTTTTCCATTAAAAACACAATCACTTCTGGTTTTCCACACAGACCATAACAGAGCACTAGGAATGGAGCTCCAAATCTGCAATTCCAATTTCCAAAACTTAAAGCTCGTCCACCATTCCAGTAGTGAATGCACCGAGTGTGGAGATACCCCGGCAAAAAAGCAGTATAATAATGATATAGTTCTGCAATAGCATTAATTGAACATGATTTAATCTTGTGGATTTGTTGTTTGATTCTAGAGTTATCTTTGTCTTGCATAAATATAGCTTCCAAAAGATTATGCATTCTACACTATAAAACACTCTTTTATTGGAGCGAACTCGATCCTAAATGTTCTTGGATCTAAAGTTTCATGTGATATTAACATTGGTGGAACCAAGTGAGAAAAGATTTATGAAGTAATATTTGAAAAGAAACGAAAAATATATCCAAAAGTAAAGGTAAACTACACCGTCTTAGGATAAAGTTTAGGATGATGATCTATATGTGTAAACTACCTCATATCACATCTAAGTGAACTATTGATATGATTGGGTTTGGGTGAATTTTGATTTGCACTTGATCGTTGAAAAGGTAAATAGGTTTCATGGCTTTAGCTTAAAGTGTAATCTCAACTGACTACTATTACTCTTTAACTGTCAAACTATTTGGTTAGATTTTAAAACGGTTTCCTCTTTTTTCCATTCTGATTTCTTAGAGCCTTCATGTTAATAAATGTTAAGGGCCCACCATTTGTATCCTTTTGGTGACGAACTTCATTATGTTGCTTTGATTTTTCGTTGCCTTTGATATTATACAGTTGCTATGGGGACTGCACAAAAAATTCTCTTCCTTTTGTTTTGACTACCCAAAAAACATGCCTTGTTTGGTTTGTTTTTCAGAAAAATTTTTGGGAAAAATTATTTACAAACAAATTTTCAAAAGTAATCAAACCAAACAAATTTTTTCAAAAAAAATTTCAAAATTTTGTTTGGTTACCTACTTTCCAAAATCACACACTCTCTCTCATACACATCAAATCAATCACTTTTTTTAAAACTCCCTCTCCAAAACAATTTTCCAAAAGCATTTCTGAAAATAGGCAAACTAAACAAGTTTTTGTACTTTTAATATAAAAAGCTACTCTACAAACACAAACCAAACACATAATCTCATAAGAGAAGCAACACACAATAAAGAGAAAAGAAGCATTAGACCAATGCACAAATTGCACACTATACTATTTGTGAACCTGGTTCTACATTTGTGTGCCTAATGTAGGTTTTTTTTGTTGGCTTTTTATCATTTAGAGCATGATTTTTAGCTTGTTTGAAAACTTAACGATGGATGATCTGATTTGAACAATGGAAGTACCAAGGGGAAAAATTAATTTAATAGACACACCACTAATAACAAGGCAATATATTTTCACTTTGTGTTGGAGAGGTTTTGTACTATCAGGGAGACTCTAGAGAGGGTTTTTTGTTTATTTATTTATTTATTTTTTGTCGCATTTGTTTGTGATTTTAAAGGCATTGCTATTAGTGCCTTGTATCTTGATTATGTAAAGTTGCTATCAGTATTATTGATTGGTTGACTTGCTTGAAGGTCTTGCTAAAAATACTGAAGGCAGGAATGATTTTGTTCTGGTGCATTATGCATTCAAGCAGTACACACGTCAATTACAGTTATTTTCTTAAATGTAATCTATGGCTCAATTATAAATGATATACAATAGGACATTTTAATGTTGGATATATTAATGCATGGAACTAATATTCTTTTCAATTGAGACAATATTTCTACTTGCTCATATATTCTTTTCCCCTGTTGTTTCTTGGTTTTGTTTTATACCTCCAAAGACTGCAAGTGTTGATAAGTAATATAATTATGCTCCATATTTTGTTGTTGGTTTTCTTCTTTGAATCTTCGAATGCATGCATTTAATTATACAAATACATGCAGGCCCACCATTGGACTTGGTTCTTCGTTTCCATATTCATTTCATTTCATAGGTTAGCCATTTTATTTTAAATGGATGCATAAAAGATTAGCAAAGAGCTGTGTTAGCCATTTTATTTTCACTATTGAGACATACAAAAAAAGGCCTGTGAATACCATTTCTATTGATGCTTCTTCAATGCTTTTTGTTCACATGAGTTCTGGCCATTGTTAAGTTGATACTCTTGCTATGAATATATATGTACGCTACAAGATGTTAATTTAGAACATTTTTTCCTTCCAAACTATTTCCTCTTGGTTTTACCTTGTGGATGGTGGTTGGTTTAGTGTTATTCATGTATGATATGTGGCATTATCTTAATCTATGTTGGAAAAATTGGGAGTTGCCATTATTTTGCTCTTCGTTTTGATGAGTAGCTTCTAACTATACTCTCTTTTTTTCCCTTTCAAATACCTTTAGAAAATAAAACGATTTGAAAGCTAGGTATTCTTTGTTTTGTTTTATACTACGTTACTTCAACATAAGAATTAACTACCAAGCAAGCATGGATGAAGCCAACAACAGAGTGGATATTCTCAATCCTGTTATAGACATATTGGCCATGTTTGGCTCATATTTGTGAAACAATTTTAAAAAATAATTTTCTAGAAAGAGTTTGTGTACAAAATTTGAAAATTTGTTTGGTTGTAATGTTTTGAGAATAGTTTTGGAGTTTTGGATGATTTAATTTTTTTTGTAATTAAATAGATGGGTGTGAGAGAAAACTGTAGGCATCATTATGTAATGATGCTTTAGGGACCTTGTATCCCAAACCTGTTTTGGACTCTGTTTAAGCTTTTTATAATATCAGTCTTATTACTAAAAAAAAGAGAGAAAAAATGAGTGATTGATTGATGTGTAGGATGTGAGAGAGAGAGGAGAAAGAGAGAAAATGATTGATTGATGCGTAATAGAAAGAAAAGTGATTTTGAAAAAAAAATTTCAAAAATTTTTAACCCAACAAAATTTTGAAATTTTTTACAAATCAAAGGTCATCATTTTTTTCTACTTACAATGAGAGCGAGGCTTACCATGCTAAAATTTATTTGAACCACGGGCACGGGTCATCGCGCGAAGCAGGACTGTATTAACATAATACTTGGAAAGTGAGGCTAAGGAAAGTCCATCCCAGATCCATTTGCTTGGATGGTGAAGAGCTGCTGCGAAGGTGGTTGCTCAGCAGGACTTTATATTCTGATTGGTTTGCCATTTTTCATGGTGCGTGTGGAATTGATTGAAACTGACGTGGTTAAAGGGAGAGGACCGGTGCTGTTTGGGTGAGTGAGGTCTATTACGGATTTTATTTCGATGATTTGAATAGTTTATTTTCTTGAGCATTTGTGTATGTCTTTCACTCAAAAAATAAGGTTGATTTGATAACTTGTTCAATTTATTATATTTGTTAACAAAAAAAATGATTTATTTCGATGATTTATTTTTTAAATCATACATTTTTTTGTTAACAAATATAATAAATTGAACAAGTTACAGTTATCAAATCGACTTAATTTTTTGTGTCAAAGAAATATAAAATGTGTCCGACAAAATAAGTAGTTTAAATTATTAAAATGGAGACCTATGGTGGGTTTTACGAGCTCAAACAACGCCTTCCAATCCAAAACTAGACTGAAGGGATCCTCCTCCGGTGTCATGAAAAATTAATTTTACATATTTTTAATATAGTATATTCAGTGTTTTAATGTTTCGTGGTAGTTTGAGTTTTTGATATATTTAGAAGTTGTTTGGAATCTCTTTAGTAAGGCATTTTTTTTTATTTTAATGATTTTCTATTTTTAAAATTATATCAATTTTTTTTTGATCGATCTTGTATAGACGAATATAAAAAGTACATATTTAAATATAAAAAAAGTTCACTATTTTTTGCTTATTTGTATTTTTTGAATTTTTTTATACAACTTTTTGAAATTATTTTTAATTCAACAATTCGTCTCATTGAATAGAATTTAAAAGCCTATTTTTATTTTTATTTTTTTACATTAAAAAAAAATCACTAAAAAGAAAATAAACTAATAAAAAAGTCACCAAAAAAGTAAACCCTTGGAAAAAAAATCAATTCATGAGGCGCAAAATTGAAGAATATAAAAATATTTCAAGGTCAACATTTTCAAAATTTTATTGCTAAAGATCATTTTTTTTTTTAAATTTTCCAGATGACCTTTTTAGGTCCATTTTGAGTACAAAAAGTTCGATCTCTAAAATCATTATATTTTGTAGTGTATCTACAAGTTCATAAATATTCTGTTTAACGAGTCTTAAAAAATGAACAGTTAGGATCACAAGCTTAATCCCAAAATAGGTCTACTAAACCCAACTACTCTATGATATTGGATGATCCAATTTGCGATAATCAAAACGCTTCTAATTACTATCTCATGTGTCATGTTTGCATATTTGCAACAAATGCAAACAATGAGACCCATTCAACTAATATAATTGTAATACATGAGACGGTAACACAACAAGAATTCAAATGTTGTTATACTAATATTATTATTCAACGTATTTCATTTATCAAGAAAATTATGAACACATAATCGACTCCAGAACCGACCACATAAAATAATTCTAATTATACATATCACGTGGTTGGCAACAGGGCAAACCTTGGCTAAGGCAAGTAAGCCATCTGCCTTAGACCCCAAATTTTGGCCCAAAATATGACTCTAAAATTTGTTAGTTCTATATTATATTAAAAGTTCAAAACCCAATGTTTTTTATTGTTTGGGGCCCAATCTAAGAGGCCTAAAAAAGATCCTGTTGGACCCAATTAATATATGGGAAAATTACCCACAGGTCCTATCTGAAATATGTGTACACTATTTAATCTAGCAACTTTTTGAGTGGACCCAAAAGTCCTACTTTTCCACTCTCTCTCTCTCTCTGTGTGTTTTTTGCTTCACTCTTTACGTTTTCCTCTCTCTCTTTTTTTCTGCATTTTTCTTTCATCTTCTTTGTCATGGACGACGATCGGTGATCACGTCATTTTTATTCTCTTTCTCTTTCTAATATATAATTACGGGTGACCGACGATCACCATTAATCGGGATTCATCGGTAACCACCAACCATCGAAATCAACTCATGACTTCACCCTCACCGACAGCGAAGAAGATATATTTCCGACGAAGAAGATGAGTAAATCTATTTAGATCTGATGTAGATCTACATCAGATTTGAGTGGATCTACATTAGATTTGGCTAGATCTAAACAAAAAATAATTGCCGGAATACAATCCTCTCTCTATATCCGTCTTTCTCCTTCGATCTCTTATTTTTTTTTATATTTTCTCTGCTATACACTTCACTTTTTCTGTTCTAATGGAGAAAATTTTCAAATTTTGAACAAGTAGTTTTCGAGTTTTAGTTACAGGCGGTGAAAATTGAAAAATTTTACAGTTTCAATTTTTTTTTTTGGTGCTGGAATGAATCATGGTTTGAAACTATAAAATTTTGCAGTTTCAAATTTTTTTGGTGCTGGAATGAATCATGGTATAAAACTGTAAAATTTTACAGTTTCATAATATTCTTGAGAACTGTAAAATTTTACAGTTTCATAACATGTTTTTTAGTTTTATTAATAAAGATAAATGCTTAATAAATTTTTGCTTTGAAACTGTAATATTTTACAGTTTCAAAACTTATTTTTCAGTTTGATTAATATTGGAGATTATTTGCTTAAACCTTACAAAAATTGAAAAATAGCATATGTTTTTTCCATTGTTGCTGTTTTTAGTCGTTTTATTTTTTTTTCCTTTTAGTTTATCAATATTTAGCACATTTTACTATGTTTTTTGCTTTAATTTATCAATTTATTCTTCTTTTTTTTGGGGGGGGGGAGGGAAACAATTAAAAATATGTAAGATTAATTGGTGG